>JACBWW010000012.1:28299685-28372307 GCA_020086605.1 Lanius collurio | reverse complement strand
CGAATCTTCTCGAACCTTCTTGAACTTTCCTTTCCTGAACCTTCCTGAACCTTCCTTTCCTGAACCTTCCCTTCCCAAACCTTCCCCTCCTTCTCAGTCTCCTTCTTCGTCTCCTTCTTCATCTTCTTCATCATCTTCTTTTTTGTCATCATCTTCTTCTTCCCTTCTCCTTCTTCTCTTCCTTCTCATTCTCCTTCTCATTTTTTTCTTCATCTTCTTCTTTGTCTCCTTTTTTTTGTTGTCTTCTTCTTCTTTTTCTTCTTCTTTCTGCCCTTCTTCTTCATCTCCTTTTTCTTCTTTTTTTTCCTCTATCTTCTTCTTCGTCTCCTTCTTCTTTGTCATCTTCATCGTCTTCTTCTTTTTCCTCTTCTTCCCCCACTGAACATTCTGGCTGGGCTTAAAAACCTTCCAGGAGCTGACCTGCTACACCTGAAGGTGGAGGGCCAGGTGAAGCTGGTGAGGGTAATTCAAGCCTGGTCTCTCTCTGAGGGCTCCAATAGGAATATCTAATGATAGTTTGGCTGGGGCATACTGTCATGATTCGAAACACCTTACCACAAGTCGTCTTCTTCCTCTAAGTCTTTGTGTTTACTTGTTCCTGACAGTATCATGCAGTCATAAAATGTCCTGAGTTGGAAGGGACCCACAATAAAAATCCAATTCCCGCCCTGGACAGGACAGCCCAAAAATCCCACCACATGCGCAAAAGCATTGTCTAAAAGCTTCTTGAACTCTGACAGGCTTGGTGCTGTGACCACTTCCTAGGAGAGGTTGTTGCAGTGCCCAACCACCCTCTGGGTAAAGAACCTTTTCCTACTATGTCACCTAAATCTCCTTGACACAGCTTCATACCACTTTCATGGGTCTTGTCACTGGTAACCAGAGAGATCAGTTCTTACCACTGCACTTCACCTCAACTGTCTTGTGATGATGTGTCTGATAGACCCTAGAATATGATTGGCCCTGCTGGCCACCAGGGCATTGCTGACTCATATTAAACTTGATGTCGGCCAAGACCCTTTTCAGCAGTGCTGTTTTCCATCCCTCCAATCCTGTATTGCCCTATCCTAGGTGCAGAATCTGGCACTTGTCTTTTTAAAGCTTCATACCGTTCATAATGGCTCAGCCCTCTAATTTGTCTAGGTTTCTTTGCAGGGCCTTCCTGCCTTTGAAGGAGTAAACAGTCCCTCCCAATTCACTATCGTAGTCAAACGTGGTATCCCTTCAAGTCCTGTATCTAAGTAATTTATAAAGATGTTTTAAAGAACTGGGCCTAAGATAGAGCCCTGTGGAACCCTGCTATGACTGGTCACCTGCCTAATGTAGCCTCATTCATGCTTTGTGCCTGACCCACAAGCTAGTTGCTTGAATATGATTTTATAAACACACAGATGTTTATTCATCTGTGTGCTGGACATTTTGTCCAGAAGCATTCTGTGAGAGACAGTATCAAAAGCCTAACTGAAGTTGGAAAATATTGCATCAGCTGGCTTCCCTTGGTCAATTAGGTGGATTTCCTAGAAGATGCAGAATGCTCCATATACTCTTAAAAAATACAGGTATCACCCACACTTTTCCCCTTCTACATACTATTACAGTTAGAGGATATATGCTGCTCATTTTTTCCCCAAATTGTAACAATTCGACACAGCAAAAGTATGAAATATAAATACTCATTATATGAATTGAAACTTTCAAAGGAACAAGCAAAATCTCCTTCATGATCATAGATGTTCTTTAGCCAGCCTTTGTTTGGATGAGGCAGAGGTAACTTGCAGCAATATCTGATTACTGCAGGCAATATAGATCATCATATTTAATGATCTGGAGCTGTGGACGCATTACAGCTTCCATCTCTCACTTTTGATTAGTATAGAGCACTGAACTAGAATGGAAATAAAGCTCATCAAGGCATGTGGGGGAAGAACCCATTTCTATTTCTGGGGTGACAGGAGGATCTCAGCAGCTGACTGTACTGGAAGCTGAAGTGAGCTTAACTGGGAACGACCGGCAGAAACACCCCATCGTGACTGGCCCAGAGGCCCCATGCATCCTTGGCATAGACTGTCTCAGAAATGGATATTTCAAAGACTCAAAAGGACATCATTAGGCTTTTGGGATAGCTGCTGCAGAGACAGAAGACATCAGACAACTGAGTACCTTGCCTAGTCTCTCAGATGACTCCTCTTCTGTGGGACTGCTGAGAGTTGAAGAACAATAAGTACCAATCTCCACTGCAACAGTGCACTGTTGGCAATACGGCATGGGGAAAGACTCTGTGGTTCCCATCCATGCGATGATTCATAAACTAGAGAGCCAAGGGGTGGTCAGCCAGGCCCGTTCACCTTTCAACAGCCCTACATGGCCAGTGCGTAAGTCTCGTGGAGAATGGAGACTGACAGTGGATTACTGTGGCCTGAATGAGGTCACGCCACCACTGAGTTCTGTTGTGCCAGACATGCTGGAGCTTCAGTATGAGCTGGAGTCCAAGTCAGCAGTGTGGTACACAACCATCAATATTGAAAATGCCTTTTTCTCCATCCCTCTGGCAAGCAGAGTGCAGGCCTCAGTTCGCCTTCACCTGGAGGGGCGTGCAATACACCTGGAAGCAACTGCCTCCGGGGTAGAAGCACAGTCCCACCATTTGCCATGGACTGATCCAGACTATACTGGAACAGGGTGAGGCTCCAGAACATCTGCAGTACATTGATGACATCATTGTGTGGAGGAACTCAGCAACAGAAGTATTTGAAAAAGGAGAGAAGATCATCCATATTCTCGTGTAAGCCAGGCTCTCCATCAAAAAGAGCAAAGTCAAGGGACCTGCCTGAGAGATCCAGTTTCTGGGAGTAAAGTGGCAAGATGGACAACATCAGATTCCCACCAAGGTCATCAATAAGATCACTGCCAGGTCTCCACTGACCAACAAGAAGGAAACACAAGCTTTCCTAGGTGCCATAGGCTTTTGGAGAATGCACATTCCCAAGTACAACCAGATCATGAGCCCTCTCTGCCTGGTTACCTGCAAGAAGAACAATTTCCACTTGGGGCCCTGAACAGCAACAAGCCTTTGCCCAGATCAAGCAGGAAATTGCTCATGCCATAGCCCTTGGCCCAGTCAGGACAGGACCAGAAGTGAAGAATGCGCTCTACTCTGCAGCCAGGAGCAATGGTCTGTCCTGGAGCCTTTGGCAGAAGGTGTCTGGTGAGACTCAGGGTTGACCACTGGAACCAGAGCTACAGAGGGGCTGAAGCCAACTACACTCCCACAGAGAAGGAAATCTTGGCAGCCTATGAAGGAATTCAAACGGCCTCAGAAGTACTTGGCACTCAAGTGCAGCTGCTTCTGGCACCCTGCCTACCAGTGCTGGGGTGGATGTTCAAAGGAAAGGTTTGTTCAATGCATTACGCCACCAACACCACATGGAGCAAATGGATAGCCCTCATCACCCAGTGCGCCATACTGGAAACCCGAATTGCCCTGGGATTCTGGAAATCCTAACAAACTGGCCTGAAGGTGAAACTTTGGATTATCTTCTGAAGAAAACGAAGAGCAAGTGACCCGTGCCAAGGAAGCCCCACCATATAACGAGCTACCAGAGACTGAAAGATGATATGCCCTCGTCACTGATGGTTCCTGCTGAATCGTAGGCGCTAACTGGAAATGGAAACCTGCAGTATGGAGCCCCACATGATGAGTTGCACAAGCTACCAAGGGTCAAGGTGGATCGAGTCAGGTTGCAGAGCTTAAAGCTGTCCAGCTGGCTTTGGATATTGCAGAAGGAGAGAAGTGGCCGAGGCTCTATCTCTACACAGACTTGTGGAGGGTAGCTAATGCTGTGTGGGGATGGCTGGATGTCTGGAGAAAGGCCAAGTGGCAGCACAGAGGGAAACCCATCTGGGCCGCTGAGATTTGGCAGGACATCACTGCCCGAGTAGAGAGGCTGACCATGAAGGTTCGACATGTGGATGCGCATGTACCCAAGAGTCGGGCTAATGAGGAGCATCGCAACAACGAGCAGGTAGACCAGGCTGTCAAGGTGAAAGTATCACAGGTGGATCCGGACTGGCAGCACAAGGGAGAATCATTCCTAGCTCGTGGGGCCCATGATGCCTCTGGTCATCAGGGGAGAGATGCAACATACTAATGGGCCCGTGATCGAGGAGTGGACCTTACTAGGGACAGCATCGCATAGGTCATCCACAGTTGTGAGACCTGTGCTGCAATCAAACAGGCCAAGAGGGTGAAGTCTCTGTGGGATGAACAATGGTCGAAGTAGAGGTATGGGGAAGCCTGGCAAGTTGACTACATCACCCTTCCCCAAATCTGCCAAGGCAAGTGCTACGTGTTGACTATGATGGAAGCAACCACTGGATGGCTGGAGACTTACCCTGTGCCTCATGCTGCTGCCCAGAACACCATCTTGGGCCTGGAAAAGCAAGTCCTGTGGCAACACAGCACCCCTGAGAGGATCGGGTCAGACAACGGGACTCATTTTAAGAACAGCCTCATAAACACCTGGGCCAGAGAACACGGTATTGAATGGATATATCATATCCCTTGTCATGCCCCAGCTACTGGGAAAGTTGAACGCTGCAATGGACTAATTGAAACCACCCTGAAGGCACTTGGTGGGGGGAACTTCAGAAACTGGGAAGTGAACTTAGCAAAGGCCACTTGGATGGTCAGCACATGAGGGTGCATCAATTGAGCTGGTCGCACTGAGTCTGAACCCTTGCGCACAGTGGATGGAGATAGAGTCCCTGGGTACAATATGAGAGGTATTTTAGGAAAGATTGTTTGGACTAATCCCACCTCAGGCAAAAGAAAACCCATCCGTGGGATTGTCTTTGCTCAAGGACCTAGTTACACTCGGTAGGTAATGCAGAAAGTTGGGGAAACCCATTGTGTATCACAAGGAGACCTAATCATAATTGAGAACTATGTGTAGGGTTTCATTGTGTATATATGTGTGTGTGTATAGAGTTTAAGGAAGGTATTGATTTGGGATGATGTCGTTATAACACCCCCAGGAGCGGTGAGAATCACTACATGAAGGCAGGTCAGAGGATGATCAGAGCAAAACTCCCGCCTCGTTTTAATGGAAGGCCTTTTATAGTGTAGTTCGCAATAAAGAAATTACATTACTGGTCCGGGTTAATCACCCACTAAGATTGACAAGCAAAGTGGCAAACCACACATTTCTAAATATTCTTAGAGTAAAGAAAATAACTTCCCAGTTCTCAAAACCTCTCTGCAGGTGTGAGATGGAAAAATACAGTTTACCAAACTGTGTTTCTTTGTTTTCTTTAGGCTGCGTGTGAAGGAAAAGGTTCTCAGAATATGAGAAAGCTAGAAAGTTTCGCAGGAAAACCTCTCTACCAGCTTTTTAGCAACTGCATCTCACCCCTTTTATTTAAAAGAAAGACCAAAAAGGTCACGTTTGTAATCCTCTGCGGGATCCCTTGCAGCAAGAAGAACAAACACAGCATAAGGGGTCTATTTGGTAGTGTCCAGTTACCAAACAGAATCCAAACCAGATGCCAATTTAAAGCAGGCAGAGAGACTCTTCAGTGGTGCCAAAAGAGATACCTCTAGCAAACCCAGCTATGTGTCTAGTCATTAACTCTGAATAGCTTTAAGAGCTCTCCATCAGTTATTAATTCTAGATAGCATAAAGACTCTAACATTCTGCATAACAATCTGACTCCATATATATAAGAAACTTAAAGTTCAGTCTCTGTTAAAATTCAGTCTCTGCTTGTAGAAGGGCCAGGCTGAAGATTGTCATCCTTGTCATCATCAAAAGGGTCATTTGATGGATTCTGCATTCTGGTCACACTTGAAGCTGCTTTGGAGGTTGCCTGTTATGTTTCTGGTGCTGCAGGCCAGAGTTAAGGCATCCAGCTGTTAGCCACCGTATCCCGATATCTGCAGAAATACAAACATACCCACTCCCCCAAGCAATAGCTCATACAGGCCTTCCCACTGCTTCAGTGAGCAGGTCCTGTATCTGAGGTTGGTACATCTTGCATGCAGACTGCAATGAGAGAAAATAATTCAAAATAACAGCATTATTTGAATTTGGTGACACTGTAAAGTGATTATTTGCTTGCGTCTTCTGAGAGACATAGGCAAAGCCAATATCGGCTTTCACAGAAGCAGGTACACCTGAGATTGCAAAAGCAAGCTTGCAGTGGGCAATGACATCATGACCTTTCTCTCCAGTATGAGCAAATGCCCACATAGCTGAGAGAGTGAATAATCCTTTGCAATTGAGCAGGAACATCCCATTGAACCTCCTGAGCACTCATCATGCTTCAGGAGTCCCTTTCCGAGGTGAATACAACTCGGGATCCCCCTTTTTAAAATTTCAAAAGTGGAGAAGGCTGTGCTGTGGTTAGTCCTAAATAAGGACACAGCTAATAAATGACACCCAGCAATCTTGAGCATCTCTCAAAGTCTTAATAGAATTCAATCATTGCACCTCCTTATGTTAAATTCTGTTCCAGAATTTTGACTCCTAAGTATTTCTAAGGCGTATCTGCAGCTGAAAAGAAAAATGAGAGAGGTCATGAGTGTCCCAAATGTGGGAAGATATCAGACCACCTCCACTCTCCTCATGTACCAGCAGAATCACACAGAGGAGAGATCCTGAAAGATCTCAGTTACTATGGAGAATCAACTGTCTCAGATTCAGATAGAGGTGACTAATCACAAAAAGAACCCTTACAGCCTGACTGGAATCCAAGATGCTTATTGCAGCTGTGTAAACTCCACTCTGGCTGAGTCCTGGGTGCTGGCTGTGAAAAGGCTGGGCAGGCCTGTGTCGGGGAGCTATGCCCTGGGGAAACCTTTGACTCCCTTTTGCATGCTTGGTCAAATTCCTTAAACGTGTTAGAGGTCGACCATTAGCATGAAACATAGACCAACAGTAGTCAGCAGTATGGCCAAACCTGCAGCATCTTTTGCAGAGAATAATTTCTTTGTTCTCTTTATTTCTCCGATTTTTTTCTAATTTGCTTTGGATTGCTCTTATGTTTATCCTTCTGACTTGGATAGGAAAAAACCTGTGTACAATAAAAACCTTGACTATCTCATAATCACTACTTTGTTTCATTGTTATATCTTTTTTGCAGTTTTGCTTTTTACGTTTAGGCTCTGTGATGCCATCCTGCCATGGAGCAGGCATTGTCAGGGCAACACTGCTCATCCCTGCAATCAGGAGGGCCTGGCGATCCCCAAGGGGTTTGCCATTTTGGCCTCAGGCCAGGGTGTGTGGCCAAACCCCTCTCCCCACCCCACCCAGCTGGCACTGCCGCCGCTGCTTTTTGGCCATGCTGGCACCAGACTGGCGGGTGGGGTCCCGCTGGGGCTTGAAGCCTTGGCGTGCAGGATGACAGGGAGTGAAACCACTGGGGCTGGAATCCAGGCGTCTTGGGAGCTCGGGGCCTGAATTCACTGCTGCTACAGCAGCCCCCCGTCTCCCGGGATGTGGATTCTGGGAGCATGGGCTTCCAAGGCAGCATCCCAGGTCCCCCTGAAGAGCTAGCAAAACAGTTTCCTGTAAAGCCGCAAGCTCTGCTTTTATTTAATGCAAAGCTACCAAGATCCATTCCCCCACAGAATCAGAATTTGGGGAACTTGGCTGCTGCCGCACCGGTGCCAGGGTGTCCCTGGCCAACAGGGCATGCCCACAACAGCCTAACACCACAGAATCCCGTACGAGACCAAAAGCTCCGGGATACAAGACCACGGGGAACAGGGGCAGTATGGCTGCGCACAGAGCCAACCCCAGTGGTCCATGTAATAGGGTTGCATGCTACTGTGGCACAGCTAGGGGTGAAGCTGTACCTGCTGAAGCCATGCCTGGAGCTCGAGGACTAGCTCCTGGGATGGAGGATGGAAGGCACTCCAGTCTGTCTGTGGCCATAGGAGATCCCAAGGACACAGGGTTAGGCAATTCTCTTCCTTTTGCAATCCCATGAATCAGTTCAGTCTTAAAATCGTCTGCTCCCATAAGGGCTATCAGAGATTTTAAGACAGAGAGTACCTTATTTGCATTTTTATGTCCCATTTTTGCAGTCCATGAATCTGCCTTGGCTTCGGCAAGGCAGCTGCTGCCATTTCTTCTAAAGTCTGATTTTGCGAGTGGGAGGGCACCAGACCTTCTAAAGTCTGAGCGATTGCAGGATATTGGACAAGCACCAGATACTTTTGGTACTCGCCAGTTCCATCCAGCAGCTGCTGGAGTAAGGGGATACATACCTTTGTAAAATCTGGTTTGCGGTCCGTAGTCAGTGCAGTTCACAAGTGGTCACCAGATATCCTATGAGGTCTGGCTGCAGTCCATATCTGTCGTGAGTCACCACATGTCGTAAGTCTGGGATCTGGCTTCGGGACCCCCCCATGTACCTTCTAAGCTGGTGTGGTTGCAGTATACGTCGATCGGTCACCAGACCTTCTAAGAGGCCTGACTGTGGTCTGTACCTGTCGCGCTTCTCCAGATGTCGCTGTAACACCCCCAGGAGCGGTGAGAATCACGACATGAAGGCAGGTCAGAGGATGATCAGAACAAAACTCCCGCCTTGTTTTAATGGAAGGCCTTTTATAGTGTAGTTCGCAATAAAGAAATTACATTACTGGTCCGGGTTAATCACCCACTAAGATTGACAAGCAAAGTGGCAAACCACACATTTCTAAATATTATTCTTAGAGTAAAGAAAATAACTTCCCAGTTCTCAAAACCTCTCTGCAGGTGTGAGATGGAAAAATACAGTTTACCAAACTGTGTTTCTTTGTTTTCTTTAGGCTGCGTGTGAAGGAAAAGGTTCTCAGAATATGAGAAAGCTAGAAAGTTTCGCAGGAAAACCTCTCTACCAGCTTTTTAGCAACTACAGGATGATGTAGATGGTAATAGAATAAGGTGTGGATAATGTCTTGGGTTGCAGTGTATTCTATTACCATCCTTATAAGCTGTTGAAACCAGGTGGGGCAGTGTTTCCTTGCCTTGTCCCTCGGGACTGTCTTCTGTTAATTGGCCCATCAATGCCCTGTCGCATGACTCATCATCCCATTGTGAGATGCTCCACCCAGAGGGAGGAACCAAACTTTCCATCCTGCATATAATCTGAGATTCTGAGCATCACAGACACACTTTCCACTGGATTCCCAGAGGACAAGAGCTACAGTCACCACTGGACCTTCTGAGGAAGAGCAGACCCTTCTACAGGATCACCACTTCAACAGAACCACATCAACCACTTCAGGAGAACTGCAGCCACCATTTTATCGGACTGCTACCACCACCCTGACTAACAGGGTGTCAGGTCGTATCCTGACTCTGTCAGTTTAACCCAGTGTTTTCTGCCTTTATGTTTTTTTTTTTAATTTCCCTATTAAATTGTTATTCTGACTTGGTGTCTCCCACTGGTTTGTTTTCAAACTAGTATACCTCTCCAGACTGATTTTTTTAAATGCTGTGGCATGTAAAATAAAATACTTACATTTTTCTCAGGTATAACCTAGTTAAGTAATTTCACAAACCACTAGTGCAGAGTTCCAAAATCTTTTCATGACAGAGATGTAGTGATAGTACTTGAGAGCTCCTCAAAACATAGTCTGCCATTTTTTCCCTTTTATATAAGTTTGCCCCTTCCTACTACACTGAGGACATGATTTTTTTGTCTGTATGTGAAAGTACACAGATTTCTTTGTGTCAGACCCATGGGGTGAAGCTGAGGAATCTGAAGAGGACATCCATAGTTGCTGTACTGGATATTCTTGCACAGAATTTTGCTGAGACCTTTCTACATATTTTCTGCTGCTTTGGACATGCAGGTGAACCGTAACACTGACATTAAAAATGAACAAAAATGGTGGAGTCCAGGCCATTGAGGAAGGAGTGTGGGAAGTATCCTTTGCCAAATCAAAACTTTACCAATAATCTGTGAGAGGGAAATTAGTGATGGTGATTCCTTTATACTGTATATAGGAAATGTTATAGTAATAATTTTTTCCTGACCTCTCCTGCACTGTTGGTGTCTGTTGCTTCAATTCTTAAAATCTTAAATCCATTCAGTGGTGATCAAGTTTGCACTAATGTGCAGTGGAAATGAGGAAACAGGTTAGATGAGAGTGCGGACAAAATGTTACTGAAGTCTGACTGCATGGATCTAATTTAAATGAAAATTCAAATGAAATTTGCAGGAATTATCTTAAATGAGAGTTTTAGGAATATCACTTTTTCTTCCAGTGAAGGACTAATAATGAAGTATGACTTAGCAGATTTTTAGTTATTGATAACTTTTGAGGTTGCCAGTTAAATGCCATAAGGGAGTGGTGAATATTATGGGTGGAGGTTGTCAATAATTTGTGATCTTCTGACAGTGTTTCGAAAAGTCAGTTTAAAACCCAGTCCTTATAGATGCAGAATGATCACTATGACTTTTAGATAATATGCTGCACAATTTGCTTTAAACATCTCTTGGAAGTCTAAGGATTTTAAGTTAGTGGGTTTCCTTTCAGGACCTGTAGCATTGAGAGGGGGATAAACAAAAGGCAAAAGGGAGACTGTAAATCTCTTGCTATTAACAAAGCTATTTTTCTTTCGTGTAGTTGTAATATGCAGTGTCCAGAGTTTCATTGGTATTCATGTTCTTTGCTATAAGTTAGTTGGTCTGTTTTAGGATATTTTTCTGTCTGATAATGAAAAGAGGGCAGAGCAGTACAAAGCCCTGTAATTTCTCTGAAGTACAGAGGCAATCAAACTCCTTAGCATCTTATGTCTGAATGGGCACATGCCTGTGAAACATTCTGGTCAGGAGAGACACCATCCACTCTTCCAGAAGACAAGGAGGATTTAGTTTCACAGCAGCAGGATGGAGAGTATGAGCTGCCTTTGGATCTTATGTCCTGTGCATCCTGAAGTGTGGATGCCAGTTACTTGCCTTCGGAAGAGGACGACTTCAAACCTTCCTCAAACTGTTCTCCAATACTGTTTCCCTGGTGTGACCAATCTCTTGATTTGGAAAGTGTCTGGAGTCTGCTCAGTTACATCCATACATGTATTTTCTTGCTATAACATTTTTCTGTAATTTTTATATTTATTATAAATGTTACTGGCTTTAAGCAATGTGAGAATCAATAATTGCAGAAAGAGTAGTTGCAGCAAAAGAGGATGGGGAACATGCCATTACAGTAAAGTGCTTAAACTACCTCCAGGCTCATGGAAGTCTTATTTTCATCAAAGGGAAAAGGTAATTCAGGTTTGGAGGGCAGGCCTTTCCTCTTTCCAGCAGAAGAGAAATTATGAGAGGGGAGGAAGTTCAAAAGCCCTTAAGGTGTTCAAGGCAGCTCAGCCACTGGAGCTGAGAAGAGTGGTCTCTGAGGAACACTTTCTAAGCCTTTGAAGCAACACCTTCTGTGGAGTCATTTGTACTGAGTAACTATGTACTAATTTATTTCCTCTCCTCCCCTCCCAGAGGAGAAACTCCTGTTATTTTTTCTTCCCTCTCTGAAGAGTGTGTTGCCCTAAGCTGATTGTCCTCCCCGGTGGGTGTCCATCCAAGACCTCTCTCTGTAGAGGCATTAACATCTTCAGAGCACAAGTCTTGGCGCAGGTTGCTGTGTCTAGCCTGCTGTGTTGCATATAACTCCTGTCTAGCTTGGGGAACCTTCATCTCTGAATAAGTCAGGTGGGAATTTTCTTTCATGCTGTTCCAGTTGGGAGACTTTTCCAGAAACTCGATGCTGTAGTAGAAATCTTCCATCTTTCAAGATGTACTCAGGGCTTGTTTACTTTCTTTTTGCTCTTGTGGCAAATTGTTCCTTTAAAGGTAAGCTTTGCTGTTGGTTTTTTCTGTGGTGCTTACCTCTGATAACTAACAGAGTATTGCAATCCTTTTTAGCCTTCGTTCTGCTCTGTTGAGGCAGCTGATTCCTTAGGGTTTTCATGAGCAAAACACAAGTAGGGAAGACAGGTCAGCTGAGGCAGTGAAGAGCACTGTGAAAGCTAATTTACTCTACATCGTCATTTTCCTTTTAATCATGTCCCTATTCACATTGCAACTCTCTGTTTCATTGCCTGTTTTTCCAGAAAATTGAAATTGAGGCCTTCATGAACTCTAAATGTGCTAGATTTACCACATATGTGTGATCACATGAAGTGGATTCAGGAAGAAAGAGACCAGGTTATTCAGCCATGATCCAATGTTATAAATAGCTGTTGCTTTTTGTTCACTTTCCCTTATACTTCCCTCTGAGCTCTGACACACTGCTGGGACCCAGTCTGGCAAACTGCTGAGAGTAGATAATAATTTTCTATTTTATCACTGCAGTAAAAGTTCCCTGTACATTGTAGATAGCTGCATTTCTCTGATGATGATGTTCTGAGCTCTCTGGTTTCAGAGCAATATGGCCTTGCATTTTGCAATGTGGTTTTGTATTTTGCTTCTACTTTCTGCTTCCACTTCCACTCCTGTCCAATGCATGTTATTCATAGAAAAACAAAGGAAATGTTAATTTAATTGGGGATTTTGGAGTAGAAGGGAATCTACATAAAGTCCTGAAACTAACATTTGTCACTTGAGTTGCAGTCTGCCAGCGATGGCTATTTAAATAACCCTGACTTGGCTACCTCTGCCAACAAAGAGCAATCAGAGGTGGCTACCTATCTCCCCCAGGAGATAGCAGATTAGGAGAAAGGAAAGAATAGCATTTGGGCTCCCTAGCCCCAAAGAGAAATGGAAGTGCAAAATGGCAACTGGGGAATCTTCTCTTTGTACAGTAACTGGACAGATTTTAAGAAGAAAATAACGGGGAAAAATTTGAGGTCTGGTTTATAAATTACAATCACACACTTTTAAGTTGATAAAATTCAATTGTATATATATACACAGATATTCCATGATATATTTGTCTCCTAACTCCACAAAGGATAATATATAATGTGTAATAATTTCTGTATTAACTCTAACAAGAGCTAAGTGTACATATGAAATGTAACATTTTCATGGTACAGGGGGCAGTATTGGCCTGTGTAATATAATGTGGTTTGTGTATGAGAGACAGACAAGTGAAAACCTTCCCACTTCCATCTCTCAAACATATAATAAGCAATTATAAAACCCTTTGAGGCAGCTTCATGCTTGTTTTGAATAAACTTTAGTATTTGTTCAATCCTTTTGAGGATGTCAAGGATGACTTGGGACAGGAGACTCTATGAGAAGCTGTGAGAATTTTCAGGTCCTCGAAATTGTCTATTTTGACCTCATTGGATGTTGATGAAAAAGGGAAAAACTAGAAAAATAGTCTTGTTTAGTCCTCTAATTAGATATTTCTTTTATATTATTAGTTGCTTGGACTACTACTCACATCTAACCTCTTTTGCTCAAACCTTTCACAGTGGAGTTTTCAAGCTCTCCTCTTTCTTTTTTCACAAAGCATTTTATAAAGCTTCTCTTCCCTTAAATGCCACTCCTCCCTCATGCCTTTTCCCTAAACTGCCATGTATAGTAATTCTAGTGCTGTGGAGGTCATTAAAGAAAAATAGATTTTCAAAATTGCCGTTCAAGATTGATGGTCCTCTTGTCGAAGTTGCAGTACTCTGAGTGAGTACAATAAGAATTTTTTTGTTGCTGTCACAGTGCCATGGCTTAAGTAATAACTGCAGATGCCATCAGAATGGAAATTTTCTCATTTTGGTAAGCTTCCTAATTTGAAGAAGGTTTCTGCATGTTTTCTTAAATCTGCCTTCACAGAAAGCAGCAACTCTGATTCAAAAGGGACAGACCACAAAAGAGGTATGCATTTGTCTTGCTGACTATATTTTTTATAGCATTTGACAAAAAACTTCTTGCCAGTCAACAGAGCTTTTAATCAACACTGTCAGCTTGATTGACTTGACTCAATAGAAGTTTAAATGAACAGCACATTTCCACCAAATTTCCCAGTGCCTTTTTTTTGGGGTGCTGATTATTTTACCATTAATTTTTTTGTTTGTTTGTTTAATTTCTTAGATAGAAAGCTAAAATTTGTCTTCGTCTAATACTACTGCTTGAAATTCTCCCCAGTATGCCTAGTCCTGCTGGCAGTCTGAGACCAACACATTATTAGGATGCAGGGAATGCTGCAGTATTCTTAATGTCTTCTCTTCTGGTATAGCAATACTTATGTATCTATATATACCTAGTTCACTGTTTTTGAAACTTTTTGGAAGTGTGGCTTTCTCTGGATCAGCTGTGTCTGTGCTGTTTCTGGACAGAGAAGCTAAAACTATCCTTAATTACTGAGTGCAACAGAAATCACAATTCCCCAGCCCTGAGGAAACTGGGTGAGTGCTTATAGTTAAAGATACTTGGTAGTTTCTTCAGCTGCTACTCCTCGGCTATCTTTAGCCCTTGCAGCCTTTTCTTCCAACTCTCAATTATGGTGGTAATAATGGCTGTGTGTCTAGGGCGTGAGTTGATTGCCATCAAATCCTAAAGTCTAACCTTGGGCAGAAAAAAAAAGAAATTTCACCTGGAAACTACTGTTTAAGCAGTACTAGATCTAGTTTAATAAAACTAAAAACTGGAACTGTCTAAATATCTCCCATCACTCTCTTATACCTCAACATGAAGAATAAATAGGATCAATGCAATTCAGTGACATAGCTGAACTTCTCTCCCTCCTCCTAACTCCCTTCCAAACAAAACAAACAAAAAAGTTGCTTTAACTGAAAAGGAGCAAGAAGACATTTCCTGTTAGGATAAAGACTGAGAAAAATCTGCCTAGTTTATTTTGGCATTAGCAGAATTAGAAGACATGTCAGTGTTTTACAACTGTTTGAATATGGAATTAGCAAAATATTTTGGAATATGTTACTGGCTGACTTACCACACTGACATAACTGAAGTTTAGGGATCTGACTCAGATTTACAATAAAGAAAAAAAGACAAATACTCTGCTGCAATTTTGGTTGGAGGCATTAGTGGTAAGAGAATAAAATATATTCTGGATTATTTATGCATGAACAGACATTAATATATTGTAGTTGTACTAATTATACAACTTGTTTCAATGCTTGAAGCTTTCATTCTGTCAAATGAGATTAATTGAAGGGAGAAAATGCATGTTGACAGAGGCAACGTGTTGGAATAGCAATAGGCAACATGTCAATACACATCCAGTATCTCTTGCTACCCCTGCAGCATGGGGTAGCTTCTCTGTTTTTGTTTCAGTCCAGCAAAGACTTTAGATAACTTGCTGTCTGAAATTATTGCCTCAGTTTGCTCATGCTCACTGAAGTGCTATTTCTGTCTTGGAAGTATTTTTGGACGCATTTCAGTGGGCCTTTTGAATGTTACTGCTGTGCCTACTTAACTCTGATGAAAGTAAGGAGGTCTCTGAACTTTCTCACTGTTTTTCTAGTCTTTGTTTTTAATAAATATAAAAGAAGGAACTATAGGTGACTTTAAACAAGTTTGCTGCTGGGAAGTTTAACATGAGGACAGAGTCTGATTTGCAACCACATATGTCAGAGGTGGCTCTGACTTCTCCTTGGAGTATGCGTGAAATACTTGTACCACCATCCTGAGAAAGGCAGAGCTACTCCTTCACCGCCTGGCATTTTGACTGTTTTATAGTGATGCCTTCCTCATGGAGGCACAGTGTTGATTCTACTCTTCTTAGCTGCCTTTTAACACCTCTCTGCTGTGTGTCAGCATCATCCTACATCATCATTTCTTCAGAACTGAAAGAAATACTTGTAATTAGGACCCTTCCTGTACAGGGCTCAATCTAAAGGCTTTTAACATGGATGCCACTACTGTCCTCAACTGAGGAAGTGGAGAAAAAGAGGGCAAAGCCCCCATTTATCCAAATCTGTGTGCTGTGATAATTGAGACAGTCAGTGTAGGGTATATTTGGCCTGCTGGGACCTCTATCTCTCCATCCCATTGATCTTCATCTCTTGCTGTAACTGACAGTGCTGACCGAGTGACCTAGGAAGGGAGTGTCTGAGCTGGCTAAGATGGGTATCCCAGCTCCTCTCCTACAGGCAAGCAGAGGAGGCAAGAAGGCTTCTTCAAGGGCTCAGGAAGAAGTTATCCTGTGCTGGATCTCATGCCAGGTAAAAGAGCAGCAGCAGGAAATCCAGTCTCTGACTTGAGCTAGACACTCTTTGAAGGCAACCAGTGGTGTCCTGGACCCCTCCCACACCTCCTAAGGGATAGGCTGGGGAAGTGCTTGGATAGAGAAAGTTACTAGCTTACTAACTAGTTACTAGTTACTAGTTACTAACTAGTTACTAGTTAGTTCAGTTGGTTAGAGCATGAGGCTTCTAATGCCAAGGTTGTGGGTTTGATCCCTGTATGTGAAATAGTGATTTTTGGAGTTCACTTGAATCAACAAAATAAATTAAAACATTTAAATTTTAGCTTGTAGAATTATGTGTTGAATTTTAACCTTTTACTTGAGAAACCTCTGCCATGGTACAAAGGGCATAAGAAAATGCAAATCTCTGAAGCTTCTTGCATAAAGGACAATGCCAGAGAGGACCAGGAGAAGCAAAGAACCCAGATAAAGGGGCTCCTCTGTCTCCAAGCTTATCAAGACTGACAGACTTACTCAGATAGGCACCAAAGGACCAAAAGCGCATGCGCAGAGGAGAAAAGGTCAAAAGTTCAGTCCTGAGGAAGACCACAATCTTCAGCCTCAGGGACCACCAGAGACCACCCGCGCGACCACCACAGCAAACCACGCATGCCCAGAAGGGTGTGGACCTATTTAGCATGAGAGGTGAGGACAGGAGGGGCCAGGGGTTGAATATGCATGGAAAAGTTGTGTAATGTATTGCATATGGAACACCTTTGTGAATAAAGATGTGGGTCAAACTGAGGCTCGGGGCACAAGTTTTCGGAGAGTTATCTCGCTTGTGCGTACATACCCACTTCATAACTACATCGAGTTGTGGAGTCTAATTATTTATTCCGCGTATCGCTTCATATGAGCCATTCACTTCAGAGTTTGACCAAAGTATCCTTGAGTCCCTTCCAGTTCAGAATATTCTGTGATTTTGTGATTTCAGGGATAAAGTTTGTGCAGTGTTGTTTCAGCCATAGAGGCTTGCAGTGGTGCATCCATAGTGCTATCTGCCTTCCCAGTTTGGTCATCACCTGTGGAAGGCTGAACAACAGATGTTTCTGACAGGCAGGTGGACTTTTGCTTATTGAACTCCCCTCTGTTTTAAAAAAAATAGTTAATCCACCAGGACATGGCTTACTGCTTGTATCCATCAAATGACAGTCATGATAGTCACGCTCTTTAAATGGAATGAAACCAAATGGTGCCTTTGGTTGCCTACAACTTGTTGCGAACATGAGAACTGAAAGAGCGCTGCTTACTTGGCCTGTAAACTTTGTCTTCTTGGATGCTAGTCTTTCACCATGAGGTGAGCCACAAGTTTAAGAACAAGGCAAGCAAGATGCTATGTATTCATGTCAGATACTTATGGCACAAGTTCATAACATTTTACAGTCACTGTCTTGGTGTTTGCTATCTTGATGGCATCTATCACAAAATCAGACCAACAGGACTTAAACAAGAAAGGGAATCCCAAACTTGAGCTCAAATCTGGTGCTACCAATGTCCTGCATTCCCATTTCGCTGTTACTTCCTCTGTACCTTAAAATCAAATGTGTGAAAAAAAGACAACATATTTTGTAACTACTTTACTTACCACCAAAAGGTAGTCATGTGTGCATTATACTAACTGTTTAGTGGTGGGCATCAGTGTAATGGAAAGTAGCACAAGCAGTGAAGAATAGTACTGTGTTCTGTTATCACTACAGCAGGAACATAAGAAGATAATATGCCCCAAGCTTTTATCAGAAAACGGCTTGCTATGACTGCTTGTGCAGTTCTTTGTATCATTCAAAAGAGATTCGTAGAGCAAACATACTGGCTCATCCTTTGTATTCCACAAGAAGAGAGAGGACCATCTGGAGCATTATTCATGTTTTTACCTCCCATAACTTTTTTCTTTGAAGTGTGTACCAACTTGACTCAGCTGCTTTCTGGTTATATTTGAGAATCTCACTCAACTGCAGAGAGCTGGCGATGGTTAACAATTGCAGCAGCACTCTAACTGGGTAACTCCTTAAGAACTACTCTGAGGAAAGGATTGAAACTCCTTGGAGTGATGGCTAATACAATTTGGCATCTAGCAATGGGGGGGATAACATTCATTATACAAAGAGCTTTCTGAAAAGCAACATCAAGTACTTTAGAGACCTGCCTGGGACCTAGTGTCACAGGCACATTGTTGAATGCTATTTCAAAGAAGAGGTGATCTTCTCCAGGTCACAGGCTGTCTGAGGTGCTAATTATGCATGCTCTGCTTCTTGAAAGACAGCATTTGCAATATGCAACAAAATGTGTCTTGACAGTTATTTGAAAATAACTGTTTTGACAGTTATTTTCCCTCTGCTCGGATGGCTTTGGCTGAAAGCATCACATCAATAACATTAACTAAAGAGAAGCATGCAGAAATCTTGGGAGAGTTTGAGAGATGACTGATTGGGCTGGTGCAATGAAAGAAATCACTGTTCTTCCTCCTGCTCAGAGCATGAACCCTGCAGGTGTAGAGAGGCATGTTCCTGGGAGTCAGTACGGGACTGCTCCAGGGGAGCTGGAGGCAGGCATCATATTGCAAAACTGAGTCTTAACCTCCACTGTGCAAACCTCTTATTGAAAGACACTGATACGTATGTGACTAATGTGTTGGACTTGATCTTTCTTCAGTGTACTGACTTCCCTTCTAAGCATTTTCAAGCATTGGCACTGTTTAACTATATACACACATGCATCACTTGAATTATATACATATATACATACAGATACTAGTACAAGTGCAGTACAATGGGTAGTTACCCCAGAACAAGGTCCCCTTGAAGTATGCATCGGGTCTCTCCATCTTTCTGCATTACCCACCAGATGCAACCTGGTCCCTGAGCGAAGACAACCCCACGGAGGGTTTGTCTTTGCTCGAGGCAGAATTAACCCAAATCGTTTTTCCAAGCATACCTCTCATGTGTACCACTGGAACCTTATTCCCATCTGTTGTTTGTAGGGGTTCAGATTGGGCAGGGCCTGCTTGGTTGGTGGAACCTCAGATGTTAACTACCCAGGTGGCCTTTGCTAAACGCATCTCACAGTTTTTGAAAGTCCCCCCACCCAGTGCTTTCAAGGTGGTTTTCAACAGACCACTGCACCGTTCTACTTTGCCTGCAGCTGGTGCATGGTAAGGGATATGGTACACCCACTCAATGCCATGTTCTCTAGCCCAGGTGTTGATAAGGCTGTTCTTGAAGTGAGTCCCATTGTCAGATTCAATTCTCTTGGGGGTACCATGCCTCCAAAGGACTTGCTTTTCCAGACCTAAGATGGTGTTCCGGGCTGTAGCATGAGGCACACGGTAGGTCTCCAGCCACCCAGTGGTGGCTTCTACCATGGTGAGCACATAGCGCTTGCCTTGGCGGGTCTGAGGCAGTGTGATGTAATCAATCTGCCAGGCCTCCCCATACTTGTATTTGGACCATCGTCCACCATCCCACAGGGGCTTCACCCGCTTGGCCTGTTTGATGGCAGCACATGTCTCACAATCATGGATCACCTGGGAGATACTGTCCATGGTTAGATCCACCCCTCGGTCTCGTGCCCACTTATAGGTGGCATCTCTGCCCTGATGGCCTGAGGCATCATGGGCCCATCAAGCTAGGAACAACTCTCCTTTATGTTGCCAATCCAAGTCTATCTGGGACACCTCTATTTTTGCAGCCTGGTCTACTTGTTGGTTGTTACGATGTTCTTCATTAGCCCAACTCTTGGGGACATGGGCATCTACATGGCGGACTTTCACAGGTAGCTTCTCCACCCGAGTGGCAAAGTCTTTCCAGTCATCAGCAGCCCAGATTGGTTTTCCTCTACGCTGCCAGTTGGCCTTCTTCCACCTTTCTAGCCAACCCCACAGACCATTGGCTACCATCCATGAATCAGTGTAGAGGCAGAGCCTTGGCCACTTCTCTCTTTCAGCAATGTCCAGAGCTAGTTGGACAGCTTTGAGTTCTGTGAGCTGGCTCAATCCACCTTCTCCTTCGGTAGCTAGTGCAACTTGGCCTGTGGGGCTCCATACTGCAGCTTTCCATTTCTGGCTAGCACCCACAATCTAGCAGGAACCATCAGTGAAGAGGGCATATTGTCTTTCACTCTCCAGTAGCTCATTATATGGTGGGGCTTCCTCGGCACGGGTCACTTGCTCTTCTTCTTCTTCTGATAATCCAAAGGTCTCACCTTCTAGCCAGTTGGTAATTATTTCCAGGATCCCAGGGCGATTTGGGTTTCCAGTTCGGGTGCGCTGAGTGATGAGGGCAATCCATTTGCTCCAAGTAGCGTCGGTGGTGTGATGGGTGGAGGGAACCTTTCCCTTGAACATCCACCCCAGCCAGTCGTGGTGCCAGGAGGAGCTGTGCCTCTGTACTGATAATTTCTGAGGCAGCTTGGACTCCTTCATAGGCAGCCGAGATTTCTTTCTCGGTGGGAGTGTAGTTGGCCTCAGAACCTCTGTAACTTCGGCTCCAGAATCCCAGTGGTTGGCCTTGAGTTTCCCCAGGCACCTTCTGCTGAATGCTCCAGGACAGACCCTTGTTCCCGGCTGCAGAGTAGAGCACGTTCTTCACCTCAGGTCCTGTCCTGACTGGGCCAAGGGCCACCACATGAGTGATTTCCTGCTTGATCTGGGCAAAGGCTTGCTGCTGTTCAGGGCCCCAGTGGAAATCGTTCTTCTTGCGGGTGACCAGGTACAGAGGGCTCACGATCTGGCTGTATTCACGAATGTGCATTCTCCAGAAACCTATGGCGCCTAGGAAAGCTTGTGTTTCCTTTTTGTTGGTCAGTGGAGACATTGCAGTGATCTTATTAATGACCTTGGTGGGAATCTGATGCCATCCATCTTGCTACTTTACTCCCAGGAACTGGATCTCTCGGGCAAGTCCCTTGACTTTGCTCCTTTTGATGGCAAAACTGGCTTCCAAGAGAATCTGGACGATTTTGTCTCCTTTCTCAAATACTTCTGATGCTGTGTTCCCCCACACAATGATGTCGTCGATGTACTGCAGATGCTCTGGGGCCTCACCCTTTTCCAGTGCAGCTTGGATCAGTCCATGGCAAATGGTGGGACTGTGCTTCCATCCCTGGGACAGTCGGCTCCAGGTGTACTGCACGCCCCTCCAGGTGAAGGCAAACTGAGGCCTGCACTCTGGTGCCAAAGGAATGGAGAAAAATGCATTTGCGATGTCAGTGGTTGCATACCACTTTGCTGCTTTGGACTCCAACTCGTACTGAAGCTCCAACATGTCCGGCACAGCAGCGCTCAGTGGTGGGGTCACTTCATTCAATGCACAATAGTCCACGGTCAGTCTCCATTCCCCGTCAGACTTGCGCACAGGCCAGATGGGGCTGTTGAAGGGTGAGTGGGTCTTGCTGACCACCCCTTGGCTCTCCAGCTCTCGGATCATCTTGTGGATGGGGATCAGAGCATCTCAATTTGTCTGATACTGCCGGCAGTGCACTGTCGAGGTGGCAATTGGCACTTGTTGCTGTTCCACTTTCAGGAGTCCAACTGCAGAAGGATTCTCTGATAGTCCAGCCAGGGTGTTCAATTCCCGAATGCCCTCTGCTTCCACAGCAGCAATCCCAAATCCCCATCTAAGTCCTTCTGTGTCACTGTAATAGCTGTTCTGGAGGAAGTCTATGCCCAAAATGCACGGGGCCTCTGGACCAGTCACAATTGGATGTTTCTGCCACTCTTTCCCAGTCAGGCTCACCTCAGCTTCTAACAGGGTCAGGTGCTGTGATCCCCCTGTCACCCCAGCAATAGACACAGGTTCTGCCCCCACATGTCTCGATGGCATTAGAGTACATTGTGCACCAGTATCAACCAATGCTTCGTATTTTTGTGGCTCTGATGTGCCAGGCCATCGGATCCACACAGTCCAAAAAACACGGTTCTCCTGTGCCTCTTCCTGGCTAGAGGCAGGGCCCCTCTAGCCTTGGTTATCATTCTGTCCCTGGGCATACATGGTAGAGGTGCCTTCAAGGGGGTCTGACATGTCATCATCTCTTCTGTAATACTTGGCATTTCAGTCACGGGAGGCTGAGGCTACTTTCACCTTAGCAGAGCCCCCTTGATTAGTGCCTCCCCCCTTGAGTTCATGCACCCGTGCTGCCAGGACAGAAGTGGGTTTCCCATCCCACCTTCTCATGTCTTCCCTACGGTCATGGAGAAAAAGACCACAGCTCAACTTGGGCGGTGTACCCTCTCTCTCTAGCTGGGAGATATCAGGCTCTGACTTGAGGGCCTGTGATTCGCACTGGTGCCACACTGATCTTCCTCATCTCCTCCCTCATCTCTTTCATCTCTTCTTTGAGTTCCTTAACCACAGCAGAGACATGGGCTTTCAGTGGGCCATTGACCATACTATCATAATTCCTGAGCTTGTTGGCGACAGAGCCCACTGTTTCTCGGTTGTCATCAGCATTGATCGTTGCAATGAAGGTGGTGTATTGCTGCAGCCCTAGCTTAGCCAAGTTCCACAACATCTGCCCTGTGCCCTTGACTTTGTCGGGGTCATTATCATGCTGTCCATCCCTCCCAAAGAGTACCTCTAATACTGCCACCTCTCTTAGCTGCTGGATCCCTTCTTCGAGTGTCTTCCACTGCATTCGGTGATGGTACTCTTGCTTTCTGTCTTTGTGAATAAACCTTTCTCTCACACTCATGAAAAGCCACTCCCAGATTGAAATGGACCCTGGCTCCCTCACAAATATCCGGTCCACACCCGAGTCTTGGGCCAAGGAACCCAAATGCCCTGCCTCCCCACTATCCAGTTGCACACCTGTGCCCATAAGGTCCCAAACCCGAAGCAGCCAGGTTGTATAAGGCTCACGTCCCCACCGCACAATGTCTTTTCTCATGTTACGGAGACTGTCGTACAACAGGGACTCAGTGATGATTTCAGGTTCAGGCTTTCCTGCTGGTTGTGAGGGCCCTGGTTCCCCATCATCATTAACTGGTCTTACTGATTTGGTTTTATATTTCCTCCTCTGCACAGGGGCAACTGCTGCTGGCTGTGGCTGCCCTTCTGGTTCAGCTGGAACCCGGACGGTTGTAACATCCGTGGGTTCCACTGCTGCACCCTCGAACTCACCCTCTTTGGGGCAGGGAGAGGGTTTTTCACTAGCTGGGGTGGTATATTCCCTCAGCACCTGGCACATTTCCTGACCTGTCTGGCCCATCTCCTGACACATTTCTTTGCGCACCTGGCCCATCTCCTGACACATCTCCTGTATTCCCTTCACCAGTACCCCCACCCAGTTCGGGTGGTCCATTTCTGAGGTGGGCTGTTGGGCAGTATCAGGCTGTGGGACAGGATCTCTAGTCTCTGGGGCTGGATGTCTAGTCTCTGGGGCCATGTCAGGTTCTGAGGCAGCATCTTTAGGCTCTGGGGCAGGTGCCTGGGTAGTTATACAAATCAATTTTACTTTATCTTTGAGTGCTAAATATAGTAGAGCTATCAACAGCACCAGATAGAGTAAACCTATCAACAACACTTGGCTAGTACTTAGGGGAAATCTAAACCCTTTGAAAACTAGTGGGGTAGGCCCGAAGAACTGGTTGAGGGGTTGGGAGAAAGCTTCCCCTGGTGTCATTTCCTCACAAAAGGTACCATATTTAACAGAATCCAAAAACCATTCATTTAGTGTATGATAACCCTTTCTCCATGTGCCCACATTCCAGAGGAAGTTAAAAATCCAGGAATTCCTCACCTTATTGACCCACAGCACTAACTGGATAACAGTAATGGTAGCCTTAGTCAAAGGACCCATGTTTAGGTAAGGAGCTGCAAAGAGGAAAGAATATAGCCACGACCACATGACACCCGAACCAGGGCAAACCAGACCACACAGTGCTGCCTAACAAGGTTCTTATATCCAGCACATAAAATTGGGTTACCCAGGAACTGTTATTCCTTTTCTTAATGCCCTCGAGGCCTCACATTGGGTGCCAAGAACTGTCTTGGTTTGCAAAAACAGATGTCTGTTAATGAAGGCAGGAGCCTCCCTTGAAATGAAGGATGCAACCCCTTCTCTCTGAATTATTATTATTTTGAAATTAAGGGGCTTTCATGCAAAGATATAAAGAATAGGAATAACAGTTCTTTACTAAAATACAGATATATAAACAGGCAAACAAACAACAATAACTATAGTGGTGACAACAAACAGAACCACAAACCCAGTGCCAGCCTTTCTTGTCTGTCAGGCCCTTTCCCCTTTGGTGCAGTTCCAGTCACAGCCGGCAGGGGCGCTGGCGGCTCCCGGTGAGCAGGGCAGGTGCGATGGTTCCCCCGCGGCTGCAGGGGGCGCTCCGGAGTGAGCTCAGGGAGCACACAGTAATGGCTTAGCTGGATCCCGGAAAAGGGATGGAAGAAAGGCTTCACAAACCTCCCTGGGCAGCTGATCCTGGTGTCTGTCCGGGCTCTCCTTTCCTGGCAGGCTGGGGCAGCAGTAGGAGCACAAATTCCGGGTGGCAGGCGAGATGTATTGAGCTCCGGAGCTGTGGTAGGAAATCCCCAGAGGTCTCGGCAGGCAGGACGGGCAGGGCTACAGAGTAGCGAAGGCTGAGGCAGCAGGGTCTGCAGCCCAGCTCCCAGCGAGGCAGAGAAGGACAGGTGTTGGATCCCGGGGTTTCTCCAGCAAAGAGGAAGACCAGCAGGAAGCCTGCAGTGCTGACGAGAATGGTCTCTCCCTGTCTCCCCAGCGAGTCCCGAGTCCCGGGCACACACCCAGGTGAAGACAATGGCCCCAGATGGGCTCCTCCTCTCCGTGGCCAGTTCTTTTGTTTCTCCTGAGTACCCAGCAATTTGTTGTCTTGGTGACATATATGGGAGAAAATTCCTCAAGAGAAAAAAAAGGAACTCCCAAAACCCCAACACAAGGTCACTTAACTGATTTGTTTATTTTAAAAGTGAATTTTGTCCCTGTTGAAGCCTTACAGCCTCTGCTGTGCATCACTCTCTCAGGAAAGCAGACTGACTGCAAAGAAGTAGATGGTTGTTTGCCAGAAGTGAGTGGCTCATTTTCTGTTATTTTGTCTTTTATTTTAGTCAGTGATTTGTCTTGGTTGGGTTTTTTAATCAAAGCCAGTCTTTCTCCAATAGCCTGTTCTCCCTTGTGTGTCTGTGGATGTGCATGCACATGGGAGAGAGGGAAGCAAAGAGGGAGATAGAGAGTGAAACAGTTCTTGAGCTGTGTTGACAGATGAATTGTTCCTCAGCTGTCAGGTTTCAAGTCTGTCGGCAGTGCTGCTGGTAAGTGGGAAAAAATATTGCTAGGAAGGGGAGGGTGAGGCTGACCTGGTGGAGGCATGACCGAAGGGGCCTGTGTAGTACCACTCACACAGCAAGAGACAGTGTAGTAAGGCAGAGCTGCAGCCTTGGGGACCCCTGAAGTCATCAATCTCCCCACAGCTGCTCCTGCAAACGGCTCGCTTGTCAGCAAGGGATTTTCCTCCCCTCCTCCCTTGATAAAGATCCCTCAGCTGGTATTATGGATTGTATCCTTGGCTTATTGTAAAAGCAAAATGAAACAAAAAACAAAAGGAAAAAAAATTGTGTGGTTTTGCAATCTGG
Source organism: Lanius collurio (assembly GCA_020086605.1). Taxonomy (NCBI): domain Eukaryota; kingdom Metazoa; phylum Chordata; class Aves; order Passeriformes; family Laniidae; genus Lanius; species Lanius collurio. Next base: position 28,346,576 of record JACBWW010000012.1, on the reverse strand, counting down.
AGATGAGCTTTTGATCCCCTTGCTCAGACTGAGGATGGTGACTAGCTGGCACAGCTGCCCCCTGTGTACACCTGAGTGCTCCAGGGCTGCCCACACAATTCCGTTTGCAGGGAGAGGGGAGAAGTGTGTGCCAGAAATGTTGACTGCTCCCCACCAGCACTAAAGGGGGAGAGTGTGCATGTGTAGAGACAGCAGGCATCCTCCCAGAGCTTTAACCAAAGCAGTAACCTGCAGCGATGGAGTCACTGACTAAGGAAATTGAAGAATTTGAGAGCAACTCTCTGAAATACCTACAGCCAGAGCAAATAGAGAAAATCTGGCTTCGTCTCCGAGGCTTGTAAGTAGTACTTTTCTTTTTCATCTCCCTCAGTTTCCTCCTACTGTCAAAATTATTGTAGACTTTATATTTTCTTTCTTGCTGTACCTTCAAAATATCCCAGAAGTTTCCACACCTGTTCTCCATAAATACAGTGACTTAATCTTAGCAAAAGATCAATTTACTTCCTTAAATTGAACTTCTTCTTACATTGAACATTTTCAAGTGGAAATGTAGAAATGCTGTTAATAAAGTATTTTAAGATATGAGCAGTTACTGGGATGATAATTACTTCAGGTGTTATACTAGAAAAGTTTTGTTATAGCCTGAATGGTACTTAGTTGAATTCTCCCTTTTCAGTAATCTTAGCCTTAGCTGCAACATAGAGAAGACTTTTTCCCCACTGCAATGAACACCATTTCTAGTACTGACATGATGAATATGGACAAAATAGGCAGAGAAGGCACAACTGGAAAGCATTTCCAATAGCATTTATAATGGCAGCAAATTAATCTTCCAGTAATTGGATTATACTTACTCATTTATACATTAAGCCTGACTTGCCATGAGATGACTGTATGATGTCTCCTAAGTAGAAAAAAGTACCTATACTTGAAGAACTTGGCACTGAAGAAAAGGAAAAGATGTAGTGTCTGCCTAGCTTATTTAGAAGCAATGTCTGGTGTCTTTTTCATATTCTTAGTATGTAAAATGCTGTCAACAATTTGCCCATCAGTTCTTGGCCATGGCAAAGAGGAGCATTGCCAGGTTAAGCTACAACCCGTCCTGTGTTCAGAACTGTCCATATTTGTATTTTTTTCTTCAGCCTCACATGTTATTAAAATTTCAGCCCTCAAGGAAAAGGTAGGGAGGAAGGGACCAAGGAGGCTTGATGACAGCAGAAGGAAAAAAATGAAGAAAGAGTAGGCCTGTAGTTGAAAACAAATGGGTCCAAGTTAAACTTGAGTTGCTTTTTGGGTGTTACTTTGTGTGAGCAACTATGGTATGTTTGCAAAGCATAGCCCAAACTTCTGTAAGACTCCAAGCAATAAAAGAGATATGCACTAACGTGTTTCTCTCAAAGCATCATGCCAGGAAGCCTGTTTTGGGAAGGAACCTAATCAAAGTAGATGACAGCTTGTAGTCTTGTAAGCCTTCCAAATAGAAGAGCCACACAAAACAAACCCTCTATTAGGACTTCTTGAATTCCTGTTTAATATAGAGTCTAGAAGCATGCTGATTTGAGTTCTACCTGGAGTTCAGAGATAAGCAGCATTTTTGTTCAGGACCTCTCCTGCAGTTAGTACAAGGCAGTGCCTGTATATTATAGATCAAGCTTGGGTCTCTTCTACTTTTTAGAAAGTTAGAAAAACTGTAAGACTAATTCTAGATGAGTAATAAGTAAACTTCAGGCCATTTTTCAGTATAACCCTCTTTGTCATCAGTATGTATGAGTGTAACGAACGTGTCTCTTCTTCTGAGTTTCAAGATTGCCTAAAGAGGAGAGATATTTTTTTTCTGCAGAATTCTTAATCACTAGATGAAAACTGAAAAGAAGATTTTCCATTCCCAGTTATTTTATGTAGGCTTAGTGCATCAATACACAACAAACTGAGGTTTGGCATAATATTTCATGATTTTTCTTGTCTGTTTTTATGCATGCCTGTATGTATAAGAAAAACAACCAAATGTGCACAACCCTCTTAGTTAAATCTTAAATAAGAGGCCTCATCCTGGAGAGAACAAATACCTCTTGACAAAGTACCTCTCTCCTCTGCCACTGGTAAACTGACAGCCACATCTCACCAAAATTAGTTACAAGGTACAACAGTGCTACCAGCAAAGTATTACACTGGTACTGAGAGCTCGCTGCTGGCTGAAGCTGCCTGAGGAGTTGTAGTCTGCAGCAGGCAGACACCCTGTAGATAATTTGATCCTGACATGTCTTCTTAAATGGGAAGGGCTGTGATGATTTAAATGGTCTGAATTCTCCGCATTGTGTTGGACATCTTCTTGGTAGGATTTCACCTGTGGCAGCTCTTGTACGTTCCTCTCCCTCTTCTCACCCTCAGTGCCAGCGGGTGTGTTTATTCACAAAGACTTTGTGGACAAAACAGTATTTGTCACCTAGCTTTTCTAGGGGGCTCTTTAAATTTTCACCCCTTCTCAGCCTGCTTAGTTTGAAGGGAATGGAATCCTGAAGGCTGCAGAGTGGCGGTAAAGTTGAGGCTCTTTTTGGATGCCCTTAATTTTCTGCTGAAGCAAGTCTGGTGAGGGCTTTTTTTGCCATGTTCCTGATATTGCTCTGTCTTGAAGGATGGCTGGCCTCTGGGGGTTTGGTCATGGAATGTGCATTTTCAAGGTAAAGGGAGGTATTTTGGACAGTGGAGAAGGACAGACTTTGTGAGGCTGAAGCTAAGTGTCCCTTGCAACAGGAGTCATATGTTGCTGTAAAGGGCAGACAAAGTTTTGAATTTGTGTCTGGAGTGGAGTGGGAGGGTTTGCTTCTCCTTTCTGTTTTGTATCTCTCCCAAATGTAGTTTAGTCAGGACAACATAATTGCTTTATAAGCACAGCAGTGTGAGGTAGTAATTGTTAAACCATGTACAAGTTTCTTTTGCTTTTACTTTTACTGATTAAGAACCAGCTAAAATACTAGTACAGTAAGAGTACTGAAATGTTTTTGATATATACGTATTCATGATGTAATAATTCTGTGCTGTACTTTATATGATAATCTAGTCAGAGGACCTATAGTGGTTTCTCAGGTTTAAGAGAGCATGGTAAGTTGTCTCATTGGGCAGTAAATCATCTGTGGCAAAATCTTCGCATGTCTCAACCCAGAGATCTAGAAATAAGTGTTATCTTTTACAGATGACCCATTGGATATCAATTTAGATTTAATCACATATTAGAAAAAAACTTTCATTTATTTATATATAATAAACTTTGAGGAAATATTTGTTAAGAAACTGTTGCTGGGCAAAGGTACCGTTAGAAGTATATGAAACTCTCTGAGGAAAATACTGAAAGCTGAGTACTGACAATTTTTCTTTTTTTTTCCTATGTTGCACCAAAATATCAGGGAGAAGTTGAATTCAGATTTCTCCTTTTAGGACCTCACCCAGCAATAGGCTGTGTAAACCAGATATGCAGCCATCAGTGTCCTTTCTTCCATGGGAAGGAATGCAGCAGATTTCCTTGCATCAGAGGCCTCCTAGAAACAGACCGGCTTCTGAGTTTTAATGACATCACAAATGAATCAGAGTGGAACAGCTTCACATCCATTCAGGATATCTGAGGGCTTTTGCTCTTGCCTGCCAGAGGGCTGCCTGTCTCTCAGGAATACTGCTGATTGCAAGTAGTGCTTCTCCACCACACTGTGCCTTCCTGTCCCCACAAGGACACAGGTGCTCTCACTCCCTGTTGGCTGATGAGCTGCCAGCTGCCTCTGCACTTTGTTTCATCAGGCAGGGCCTGCCTTTGATCAGTTTCCCCTTCTACCTAAGCAGTGCTCCCCCTGCAAGAAACTATGTTTTTTAGGAATGTGTTGATTGTTTGCTTTATGCTCTTATTAGCTGCTGCTGCCAGAAAAAGATCTTGAGTCTCTTGCTCTGTTCTGTCCTCCTTGCTCCATGGATCCTGTCCAGAAGACAGTCTTTTATTCAGACTTGCCTTATTCAGCTCTGGACTTGGACACTATGCACAGGAGTTACGTGTGAGTCTTCCTTCCACTCTCCAGTGGTTGCTAAGAACTCAGCTAAGATTGAGACCTTCTGCTCTGCAAAACTTATCAGTTAAGATTCAGTGGGTGCCTTTGCAGGTCAGTGTTAGCAGTGGAGCTTATTTCAAAAGATATAGTTTCATAATTGCATAGTTGCTTTTCAAGCTGATGGTTTCTCTGTGGAGGTATGAGCAAGTGGTGGCTGTGTTGTTTTAGCACTTGGAACCCTAGCTATGAGACTTAAACATCCACCTGATGCTTAACAACTCTTAAAGCTTCATGAAGTGGCTTCAGTTGCCTTCTGATATCTCAAGAACAGAGAAAACACTGAAACCACTTTCAACACTAGGATTAGATGTTGCGTCTGAGAACAAAAAAGAATGCATATATCCAAAGAGCTTTGTGAATTTCAGTAGAAATGTGCTAGTTTGTGGCAGCTGAAGATGCAGCTTGCAGATATTTTGGGGTTGATTTTGGTTGCTTTATGCCAAAAAAGAAAACCTTCTTTTTCTAGCTATTACAGCAGTAGTACATCATCACTGGCACCTGCTGGTTCCCCTCCTGGGATTTACACATTGAAGGAGTAAAGGCGGGAAAATGGACTTTAACCTTCTTCCCACTTGCTGGGATTATCATGTTGAATAGCTAAATACATAATAAATCCCTTCATTCTCAGTATAGTCTTTCCTCATGCTGTTACTCTCATGGAGTTATCAAGGTTGGAAGAGACCTTTAAGATCATCAAGTCTGGTTACCAACCCAGCAAAATGACTGTAGCCCTAAACTACTAAACCGTCTCACGCAGTGCCATATCCAGACACCTCTTAAACATTTCCAGGAATGGTGACTCCACCACCTCCCTGAGCAAGCTTTTTCAGTGCCTGATCACCCTAACAGTGAAATTTTTTTTCTAATATTTAATCTGAATCTCCAGTATCTAAGGTAGTTTCCTCTGCTCCTCTCAACTGTAGGCATGGTAGGGACTGGCCCCCACCTCACTACAACCTCCTTTCACTTAGGTATAGAGAGTGATGAGGTTCCCTCTGAACTTCCTCTGCTCAAGACTATACAAAGCCAGATTCCTCAGCTGTTCCTCATTAGACATGTTTTCTAGACCTTTCATGACTTTGCCCTTTGCTGGACAGGCTTCAGCGACTCCATGTCAATTTTAAAGTGAGGCACCCAAAACTGAATACAGTACTTGAGAACCAATGCTGAGTACTGGGGGATGATCACTAGTCCTGCTGGCTACACTGTTCTTGATACAGGCCATCTATCATTTATCATTTACATGCCATTTACCTTCTTGGCCACCTGGGCACAATGCTGGCTCATATTGAGCCAGCTGTCAAACAGCACACCCACGTCCCTTTCTGCTGAACAGCTCTTGAGCTGTTCCTCCTCCCCAGGCTTGTAGGGCTGTATGACATTGCTGTGAACCAAGTGCAGGACCCATTGTTTTGTTGAGATGGACATAACAGCATGACACTTATTGTAATCCAAACCCGTAAAAGTTTTTTTTATTTTCTCTATTGCTACTCTTATACCTCTTCAGAATTGCTGTGCCTTATTGAGATTGGCTGCTTAGCAAACAATGACAAGGCTGTCTAACAAACAATGACCATTCAAGCAATAAAACAATCAGCTATGAAAGCAAAAGTATAGTTGTTATATATTATCTGCAAATTCTTCCTTGTACACACCTAATGTCCCATAACAAAAACATCCTCTCCTTGTGTCCAGAAGATCTTTCATTGATTATCTTCTTGGCTTTCTCTGTGGGTTTCACTGAAGCTGAAAAATTTCACGGTAAAAAAATCTCACAGGGAAATTCTGACTGTCTTTAGGTCTGACTCTGTGAGGCTGTCAGTCCAGCTGTCAGTCTCCTCACATAACTTCACCTTATTGAACCTCATGCTGCTGTCCTCAGCCCATTGATTGAGTCTGTCCAGGTCTCTCTGCAGAGCCTTCCTGCCCTCAAGCAGATCAACACTCCCACCCAGCTTTGAGTTTTCTGCAAATTTACTGAGGATGCCCTCAATCCCCATGTCCAGATCATCAATAGAGATATTTAACAGGACTAGCCCAAAACTGAGCCCTGGGGAACACAGCTAGCAACCGCTTGCAGTTCCCTCATTATTCTGAGGTGGACTCACAGACTTGTGAGTGTGTAATTGGCTTAGCAAATCACTAACCATCTCCTCCTGGATTATGGGAGTGCTCATAATCACTCATCTCCCAGTCATCAACTTCCAGCTCAGGGAGCTGGGTATCCTGAGGACAACTGGTCTTGATACTGAAGACTGAGGTAAAGAAGCCATTATGTACCTCTGCCTTTCCCCTGTCACTACACTACCCTCTGCATTCAACAAATGGAGACACTCCTTGATCCTCCTTTTGTTGCCAATATATTTGTTGTTTTTAACTGTAGTGGCCAAATCAAGTTCTAGTTGGACTTTGGCCCTTCTAGTCTTCTTTCTACATGACCTCCCTACAGTCCTCCCAAAATACCTCACTCTCCTTCCAGAGGTAATATATTCTATTTTTTCCCTTAAATTCAAGCATAAGTTCTTTGATTAACCAGGCTGTTTTTTTTCCCTGACAACTTGTCTTTATACACATGGGGGCAGCCTGCTCTTGAATATTTAACAATCCATTTTAAAGCACATACAGCCTTCCTGGACTCCTTTGCCCTTCAGGACTCACAAAGTCTCATGACACACCAGCTGGTGTACAGGATCCAGCTCTAGGGCCCCCAATATCAGAAGGACTTAGACGGCTGGAGCACCAGAGGAAGCCATGAAGATGATCAGAGGCTTTGAGCATGTCTGTTATGAAGACAGGCTGAGAGAGTTGGGGTTGTTCAGCCTGGAAAAGAGAAGGCTCCTGGGGGACCTTATAGCAACCTTCCAGTACTTCCAGGAAAGCTGGAGCGGGACTTTTTACAAGGGCATGTAATGATGGGACAAGGGGTAATGGCTTTAAACTTTTAGAGAAAATGTTTAGTTGCAAGGAACAAAATTTTCACTGTGAGAATGATGAAGCACTGGAACATGTTGCACAGAGAAGTTGTGGATATACTATACATGGAAATGCTCAAGGCCAGGATGGACAGGTCTGAATATCTGGTCTAGTGAAGGGTCTCCCTGCCATGAGGTTGGACTAGATGATCTTTAAGGTCCCTTTCAACCCAAATCATTCTGTGATTACAAACAGCAATCTCTAAACTGTGACATGAATAGGATGCTTGAAATTGAACTCACAAAGAAATTTGATGGGCAGATAAGGTATAAACATATGTAAAGCAAAGCCTTTGAAAACTTCAGGGTTTTGCTGAAAATCTGGAACAATATTCAGCCTTTATGGCATATCCTCAGCTTCCTCTGAAAACCAGCATGCATCCTGTCGACAGTGAAGAGGTCCCAAAAATGGATCTTGTGTAAAACCAACATTTTCTTGAAATAAATGGTGAAGAAGCAGCTGATTTCATTGGGAGAAAATGAGCTTTGGTGGTTGAAGATGATCTGGCAAGTGCTGGAGTGCCATTGCTGAGTTACCCATTTCCCTCTCTTATCTGGATGTACTTTACAATATCTTTAGAATTCATTAGTTGAAAAATGTCACATAGGGAACAGCTGGTTCTGCCTGTGACAGTATACTGATCTGATTATATTTTATTTATGTGGCCATCATAAACAGGAAAACAGAGAACTCTTCAATTCCAGAAGCACTCACTACATGGAGGACTTTGTCCCATAATATTTTACCTCATAGAAGATAGCAGGGTTTAGAAAAGTCCATCAGAAAACACCAATTTGTTAGGAAGTGTGTAAATTTGTTGCTTTTCAAGTGGAAAATAAGGTATGCTAATTAGTTTCTAGAGGTGAAAGAGGCACAAAGGCTTTCTTTGGTCTTGGTTTTAGTCCTCCTGAAGGTTCTGAGTTTCTAGGTTTAATCTGAAGCCCTGTTTGCCCTGAGAGAAGAACCGAGCTACCTTCAGTCATAATTAAATGCAGCTGCTGCCAACCTTTTTCTCATTTGGCTTTCTTGATGGACATAGACAGGGATTATATGTCAAAGAACCATGTTAGAAAACCCTCTCTGTAGACATCTTTAGTCCAAATTTCACTTTTCTCATGGTTGTCACAGTTCATAGAAAGATTAGGAAAGTCTCATTTGTCAGCAAGTGGATGCTTGGTATGTGTTTGGCTCAATTTTACCAGTAAACTAACTTGTAACAGCTTGGTCTATTCTGCCTGTTGTATAGTCCATAAAGGAGCAATGGGAACAGGCGATGTGTTACCAGCTGCTAGTCTCACGCCTGACAAATGGACAGAGAAGAGAATATATTCAAATAAGTAGAAAAACAGAACCTTCAGAAAAAGGTAATAAAACCCAAAGATGTTTGTAATTGTATTTATTCAGTAAACTGATACATTTTGCCACAGTCCTGCTGTTACTTTGCTCCACAGACTGATTTTTTTTGAATCTTAAGTCAATATGTGAGTCTGGTAGGTAACAAAAGAGGGAAGAGTTTGTGTTTGATAGTAAAACGTTGACTAAGAAATAATATACACTTTGTTTTTTTCCATTATTATAAAAGAACTTTTATTCTTCTGAAGATAGTAAAAATGAAGCACATTCAGCCCAAAAAGCTTAGTACAGCAATCATAAAAAACACCACAATATGTCATAGAAGAAGGGGTCTCCATTTGTAATATTAAATTCAGTGCTTTTCAAATATCACTGCTATAAAGCTTGCAGTCCTGCAAGAAATTAAAAAAGTTGTGTTTATGAAGATGAATTTAAACCTTAAGTCAAAGTGAAATTAAGAGTCTATATCTAGAATTTTCTTTTGAAACTGTCTTGGTGGGATAGGAGTGCATACAGAAAGAAGCAAAACCTGAGAGAAGACATCACTGAAAAATCCTCTGTGTATGTGTTTTAAAAGCTGTGTGGAGAGGTCATCTCCTAATCTGCCAACTTTTGGTGGATTCTGACACTATATTAAATCCAACTCAGACCATGAAAGGATTTTTATTTAATATGTTTCTGTTTCTTCTGGCAATTCATGTGAAATTTTCCAGTTCCAGTCTTTATTGTCTTGTTTCCTCAAAAATCACTTCAGTCTCTTCAGAATCCTAGAAAAGGTCTGACTCTGATCCCAACTGGCAGGTGAGGGAAGCTTGAGGTTCACATATTAGGGCTGGTAAGTACTCCAGAAACAGTGAAACCTCTACAAATGCAAATTGATCTCAAAATACAGGAAATTTTGATAAGACACAGCTTTTCTAGAAGGGCTTGTTTCATAAGGTTTTATAAGGATTCGTAAGGCTGTTTCTGATCTCCTGAATTGTGCTGTACTAGAAAGCATTGATACCAGTGTGTTTTCAGGGGTAAAGTTAGAATGCAGGTCCTGGAGTGGTGTTGGTGGTGTTGGTTCTTTATTTATTTGTTTGTTTGTTTGTTTATTTATTTATTTAAAAATTTTTTTCCCTTTGTTTTCTTTGATTAAACTAGGTTTTCCAAGTAATTGGTAGCTGTGGTAATTGAGACTGGGAAGGGAGAATTGGGAGATCATCTACAAAAGACCGTAGCGACTCATAAAAATGTGGGAGAGGACAACCAGATAGAGCATTTTAAAAACAAAAATTAAAAAAAAAAAGTGATGGTGGGAAAAGAGATAGTCCTATGAGTTCTTCAGATTCCTTGATAGATTTATTTACGTCGAGATTGAAAAGGTTCACAGCACAATAAATAAGCAAGTCATTTAGGAGTTTGAGTTCTGCTGAAAATCACAGAGACAAGGACTGCTTTTAAGGGCATTTAAAAATGTGACCCATCTGTAGTATTTTTTGCATATCTTGGATTCTAGTGAAGGCCTTGAAGGAAAGCCTGGTTTCTGCAAGAACACCGCTGGTTGCAACTGCTGCCCAAAGTACTGCTTCTGTGTTACCTTCTAAGCATGTCTTTTTTCAGAAGAATGAGGATCTCTTCTTTAGGAGGTCAGTGCTTTGTTTTGTTAGAGTACCTTGGTACATTGGCCACATTTTTGTTGTACTACCTGTCAAAATTCTTCCTCCCATGGGTTCCCATTAACAATGTCTGAGATTTAGATGCAGTTTGACTAGATATGTAGAGGTAATTCATATTGTACAGTGTCTTTAAAGTGCTTTTCTGAGAAAGGGTTTTGCATAAATGCTCAGCAATCTCTAAAAGACTTGTTTCTAATTAGCTCTGTTGCAGTGAAAATATTTTGTAAATGGAGAAGAATGAAATTCCTGAGTTATGTAAATTTGCTGAATAACTTGGAGTAGATTATCATAATGGTCCCACCTAGCCTCACATTCTATGAAATGTCAAATTTCAGTTTGAATAACCTATTTACTTCATGAAGTCTGATCTGCTCCTCTTCTGGGCCAGAGGCAGGGAACTCGACTCCTCCTTTAAAGCAGCCAAACTTTTAAGAGCTAGATTTACTGTCTCAACCATGGCACCTGGTATGCAGAAAGGACAGGACTTATTTATTTAAATACATCTTTATATCTGAGACTTCTGAAGACATAGCCCACTGCTTCCCCCATGGTTTCTGTGCCATCTAGATACTTGTGAGATACCTGATATCAGGATGGAGTAGGGTCTTAAGAAATAAAAATCTTGTGCCACCTCTTTCATTTTCTGTGTACATGCTCAGCACCTTTTCCCATCTATTCATCTGCCCAACGCAGTTCTCTCTCCCAGAATTTCCTCCTGTATGGCAAAATATTTCCATGCTGAGACCGCAGGACTGTTTTTGAGCTTGTGGGTAGCAGTACTGCTCTCTCACTTTCCTCAATTTCTTCCCTTTACCTTCATGTCTAATTCAGTGGAGCCAGCTGTGTGCTTTCACATACTTGTCATTCATGCCTAGGGAGGAGAGGCAAAAAGGATGGGCAACCTTCTTTACTCTCTGCGGAAAATAATGTTGTAGTGATATGAAAGTGGTGTGAACAGAAAAGCAGGCATACTGCAAAAATGATAAACCCTGCTGCAACCAGCAATTTTGAAGGTAGGAGCCTCTGTGAAGGTAGTAGCCACTTCTCTGCAAACACATTTTCGCTAGCTATCCTAGAAACCCATCATCATTCACATTACTTTCCTCTGTAATGTCTCTGCTCCTGAAGACATGCAGAGTTCTAGGAAGCTTAGAAAAAGAGCATTGGCTCTCCATGAGAAGTTTAAAAGTTGCATTTTCCTAAGAGTGACATTTAATATCTGGCCTGCTAGTGAGGAAGCATTATCAGGACAACAGCAGTCCTGAGTTGCTAAACAAAGTAGTGTGACTAAAAGGCTTGAATAATTTTCAAAATCTACCATGGTGCTGAAGGAGGGGAAAGTTTGGAGGTGGGGATGGGGAAGTGAACCTTCTTTTGGAAAGAGAACATTACATCTTTGTGGAGAAATTTTTTCTTCCTGAGTTTAGGTTTGCTCAACAGTAATCCAAATACTTCAGATTGTAACCCAGTCAGGAAAGGATCTGGCACAAACCCATGAGATTTAAAATTCTGCGTCACACCAGCTGTCTGTTAGCAGGACAGAAGGGGTAGGCTGTATTGGGGGGGAGGAAGATTGGAGGGGGAAACAGTAACAAGCAACATTTAGATCTGAAAATAGCAACAAATAGATTTACTTGAGCTTAGGGCTAGATGCAAATTTGTTTAGTGACTTCATGCGCACAGCTTCTCTGGCCTGATACAATTCCAGCCCATATTTCCTGTCTTCATATTTCACCCAGAGTATGAAGAATGATTCTCCCCTCCCCATTTTTATGCATGCTATAACATCACAGAGCCATCTTGCATGAAAAAAGCTGGACAGCTGTTTGACTCCTACAGAGTCTGAATATGTTAGTTTTACCTGGTAGCGATGATTAAAATAAATTTTTAACCTGTACATGCTTGTTTCTTCCAGGGTCTAACAGCTTTTTGCCACTGGGAGAGTGGAATTCCTTCTAAACAGTATTACATACTTCATGATACATCATGATAGATCAATATTGCCCATACATGTGCTCTGCAGTGTTCTGCTTTGTTTTATTCCCAGTACACTCCTTGTTAATTCATTTTCATTGCTTTGTTCTTAGTGAAATGAACAGCATATAGCTAAAGAATACCCAGTAAAGACTGAGTATCTCTCTTTTCTGAGACATTGTACTAGCAAGGAAGGGACATTCCACTTGTTGACATCAGTTGTTGCCATGTAAACACACTGTGAAGCATATTTATGCTCCAAACAGCGACAGGAGGTATTCTTCCCTACTGGCCCCTCTGATCCTATTGTACACTAAGTTCCATGTTATCTTCCAGTGGGAGGGACTACAGAATGAGCATGTTGAAGTACCAACTATCCTGTACTTTGCAAGTCATCACTTTTACTAATGTCGAAACTAAATGGTCTGTAAGTCATTTGTAGTGGCCAGGTAGATAGCAGAAGTCAGACAGGCTAAAAACACATCTATTTTTCAAATAATAAGTATGTGAAGGCCATATACTATAATGGTTTGACTTTTTTTTTTTTTTTTTTTTAATGATGAATACTGAAAACTGCTCTATATTCTTTTGAGACCATTGGACTTTATTTTCCTGAAAGGTACTTTGCTGTAACTGGATTTTTATGAGCCCACGCTTCTCTTGAGAATGTGATTTGGATGAAGTACAAGAGAATTAGCTTGTTGTGTACTGTGAAAAAGCAGAATGAGCAGTAGATCATGTTCTTTCAAAGCTTTAGATTTTCAGCAGCAGACTAATTTTCTTTTTTACTTCATATTTTTCTTCAGATGAATCCACACCACTCCAATAAAAGGAGCTTTTTGCGATTGTTGTGGTTGGTTTTCTTTGTTATGGTTTTGGTTGTTTTGTTTGGTCTTTTGCATGAGAAGTGATGGAAAACTGAGTAAATATAGAGGAACCTCAAGATTTCAGTAGTTGTACGGGCAATGTGCAAAATCTACATCAGTGAAATAATATTTTTAGAGGTTTTAGACCAAAATTTGCTGACTTCTTTTGTAGTTAAGAAGCCAATTTATTAAAAGCCCAGTCAAGTCTGTTTTCCAATACAAAGCCATTTCACTAGTGAATTTGAAGTCACCCTTCTGATTTGGGGGTACTGAAAACTTTGGTGATACACCTGAAGCACTAAGTTGTCCCTGCAGTTTTCCTCTGCTCCTTGCAGATCCATGTACCTCAGACTCTCTTGCTCAAAACCATCTTAAGCATATAGTATTCCATACAGATCCAGTAAGTAAACCTTTCCTATGTTGCTTTTTCTCCTCTTTCAGTATACATACTGGAAAATACACTGAAATTAACTTTCTTCTTTGAATAGCTGGTGGTACTTATCAAAGTTTGAGCAAGCTGTGATTGTCCTTTGTTGAAATGAAGCTAAACAAAATTATGTCAATTGATCATAAATCATTTCTATGTCAGCAGAAAATAAAGTACCTTTAACTAATAGAGCTCTCACACTACTGCTTCAATAAAAATACTATAATTGTATATGGTTCTGCCCAAGGTCAGTAGGGGGTTGCTTTTACACTAGCCTTGGGAGATAAGATCAAGCCATGGATTGAGTTTGTAGTGCCAAATAGTTCAAGTCAGTTGTATCCTTATTATCTACAGCAGCAGATCTCAAGAGCAACTCCCTTCTTACCAATCTCCTTTCCCCCTTCTTCTTTCCCCATCTCCATTCTTGAATCCTGCTTTACTCTGGAATTGGTGCTCAGCACTCTGTGTGAAAAATGAAGGCATTTGGACTTGAGTGCAATTAAGGGTCATCAGCTCTCAAGAGAGCATATAGTATAATAAAATCACTAACCTTAGTCCTCTCAGATCATATCCATAACACCTATTTGTAATACCTCTAGGCTCTGTTGTCTCTTTACTAAATGGGTAGAGAAGGGATTTCAGCTACCTTGAGCTTGTACTGCAGAAGAAATTCCTTACTGTGATCACAGAGGCTATTTTGTAAGAAGAATTTAAATTCTTTGCCTTCCCAGCTATGATTAACATCTACTCAGTACACTTATTAGACATGAAATGAGCAAGTAGGAAACTGGTTTCTAAGCCACAGGTAAGAGCCCTACAATGGCAAAAGTTCACAGCTAAGCAGAGGTAGCACAAGCGATCTCAATTGATCATGTCCTAATGACTGAAATAATTTTTGGAGATGCAGCTGTAAGTTTATTTTTTGTTATTCTTTAGAAAACTCAGTAGTTAGACTGGTGAAATCCAATGGTCAGCCAGATGAACTAAAGTTTATTAAAATAATACTTTCCTTGATCAAAATCGGAGTGTATTTTCTGGCTTTGAGTTATTTACATACGTTGTTTCCTAATTGTGACCTGTTGTGTTTCTCAACTGTCTTGTTTCCATTTCTACTGAAATTGTTCTACCAGTTTCAGGTTGTGAATGGTTCTTTTCTTTGTGTACCTCCACCATGCATACCCATACTTCAGAGCACACAGGCTTTTCTAATCTGCTTCAAATGACACAAGTGACTGCCTCATCCTCTCATGATTTCAGGATGTCCCCATGTAGTTCAGGCCCAGTTTGAAATTATTTCCCTTGTTTGTTAAAAATTCCATGTAAACCCTCCATCAAACTTCAAGTATCAGCTGAAATCTTGCCTTCTTTCCTCACCCACTATTCCTTCTCCTCTGCTGTAAATAGTCTGTTAGATTGTATTTTTTTTAACTTAGCACGGTATTCTGGTAAAAAGCCCATGTGGAAGGAAAAGTAAGTTACTCTTTTTTTGGTTATTATTGACTGGAATGTGAGTAAAGCAAGAAAGGAGGTCATTCTGTTTAAATTACAGAATTAAAAACCTTGCAGAAACTGATGACATTATACCATCAGTATAGCCTGGTCATCTCAGCATATTTCTGAATTCTGGTTAGGGCTCCTATGGGATCCTGTGCTTTGGCAGATGCTGTAGACTGTGGTGTTAGATTGGGGTTTTGTGAGTTGATTTATAATTGGTTATTAATACAGCCTTTGGTAATGTGACATAAATGCATCCCTAATCCTGTCGTGATGATGATTATTTGGTAATAATCATGACTGGGTGATTGAGAATATTGAGCTGCTGGGAGAGAAGATTTTCAGTTTAAATAATCTTGTTGGTCAACTTGATCAGAGCCTCCAGCTGCCTGTGTTTTGGAGGGATGCACAGAAGGATGATGCCTACCCCCAGTACAAACTGCTATGCCCCTGCAATATGCCCAGAAATGTTACCTGAGCTTGTGAGCTGGGAAATGCTCTTAAATCCTTCTGTCTAGACATGGTCACCAAGGGAAAATCATGGGATATCTTGATCCATGAGTTGGATGGGCCTGGAGACAAAAGTAGTAAATATGCATTGTGGTCGGCTCTTACAGAAAAAGGTAGTGGAGGGATATCAGTCAGAAAACACATACTAGTGGGTAAAAAAGGAGCAGGAAAAAAATCTTCCAGATTTGATTTGTAGACAGGCATTTTTCTCTTTTGCCTGATTTCATTGTTTACATCACTATTGGTTTGCTAAAGCACATAATAGGATTTCAGTAGTGTTATCTTAACACCAATTTTAGTACCAGAAGCCCAGCTCTGGCAGGAAAGAAAGGAAAAGAATCTGAGAGAATGTGCATGTTATGAGATGAATATTTCACTCCAGTAAGGTGGCTTTTTTCTCTGTTTCCAAATGAGTTGGTCATAGGAGCCCTGCAGGGAAACAGACATTAATAGCCCTAGCTTGTGTGAGCTATGGATGAAGTAGGACTCCGCTATTAAAGGATGTTGTTGTGTGCTTTTATTAACAGATGACTAAGCTCTCCCCTCATATCTTACATATGCTAATTATAAAGCTTTTAAATATAGGAGGGAAAGTCCTTCTTTCTCCTTGAGCCTATAAACAACTATTTTTAAATATTATCTTGTGGCAACTTGCCCTGAGGTGACGTTATGAAGCTGCTTTATTCCTTAACTGTCCACTTAATGCCCAAGGACGCTGTGCCTTTAAGATGGACCCGGAGGCCGGGGCCATGGGACCCGGGGTTGAGGTCAGTTTAGTGTCTCAGCCCAATGGCTCGGGGCTTTGGGGCTCAGTGGGGCTGGGGAGGGAGTGGCCGGGAGCGCTGTGCTGCTTTTTGGGTTTCTTTTGTGTTCCGGCTAGCGGGAGAAAGGTTCTGTTGCTTTTTCTTGTTCTTTTTTTCCTTCCCTTCCCCTTGTCTCATTGCCTCCCTTCCCTCCTCGCCAGTCCAGGGAGCCTGCGGGTGGCCCGGGCGAGCCCGTGGGGTGGCCCTGTCTGGTCCGAGCCCAGGTGTCCCCTCTCTGGGAATTTGTTGTATTTTGAGGTTTTGGTTCTGGTGGGTTTTTTTTGTTTGTTTGGGTTTTTTTGTTTTTTTTTTTCTTTTTTCCTTTTTCTACCGTGCTTTGTTTGGTGTTAATAAACAGTTTGTTTTTTCCACTTTCACTTGCTGTAACCCACTTGTCTTATTGGTGGAGGAAAAGGGGAGGCCCTTTTCCCTTCAGAGGAGACGCTCACTCCGGAGTGTTTCCTCCGGAAGTTTTATCTCCAAAACTGAGACATAAATGTTTTCCTAAACAATTGTGGTTCCTCTGAAGAAGTACTTTTGCAAAATGATCCTCTTCAGGCAAGGAGGAACATTCCCTTTTCTCTAATCACGCTTTACAGTGTCAGTGACAACACTAAGGGTATGGCAGGCAAGCTCTGATGAGGCTTGCTGCATCAGCTGAAGGAGTTAATGTACTGGTTGTTTTTCCTCTCTGGTTCCACTGCAGAGTGTACTTAGGATGCGGCAGTACAAAACCTGGCATCTTTGCTAAAACTCATAATTTTTGTCAGTTTAATCCAAAAGGTTGAACTTTGCACTGAGGCAACTGATGCCCAGAGGTGTCCTCGTGTCTGCCAGCCAGGCTGTGAGGGTGCAGACCTGCTGGCAGGGCAACACATACAAGGCAGCTGGTGGTAGTAACTTTTTAAACCACTGCAGCAGATTCATTTTTTTGCTAGTCTCTTGGTGCCCTTAAAAGTTGTTGCCCTCTTTTTTCCTAAGAAGCACAGATCCAGCCTGAAAACACCTGCTGTGCTAGATCTAGGCTTACACACTCTCACCTGTTGGTACAAAGAGAGCACAGGCCACTGAGTTTTAGGGACTTCAGGATATCTACCTGGCTTGTTAAACTGCTTTGACCAACTGTCTACACTCTGAACCCATTGCAACAGCCAAGCAAAACAAAACACATTGGATGGAGCCACTGTGAGTGCTGATTGTGAGCTTCAGCCTTAAAATTGAACCATTCCACCATCTCAGCGGGCCAAGGACATTCTTCTGACACTTTTCATTCCTGAGCTGGGAAGTATCAACTCATTGAAACGGGTCATCTGCATTCAACTGTGTGTACTTTAGGCCATCAATCACACATCTACCAACTGGTGGCCTACGTCTGATAACTGCACTGAACGTAGAAACCTGCAGAGATTTTGCCAAGGGCAGATATAGCCTCCAATCTCTAGCAGAGTGTGAGCAGACCATGAGATTCTTATTGATTTTCAAATTTTAGTGTAGATTTTCAAGGATTAAACTAGGCAAAGATCTTCCTATTACTTCTGCAGCACCCATAGTTTTATCCTGCTTCTGGAAAGATGCCAGTAAGACCAAACCCTGTGAAATGAATGTGGAAAAACACCATATTAACCAAACCACAATTATGAGTAAAAAAAAAAATAAGTATTTAGGTAATTTTTCAGAGGCTGTGTGGGAGTGATATAGCAATTCACATAAGTAGTTGTCTTGGTTTGAAAAGACAGATGTCTGCTAAGGAAGACAGGAGCCTCCCTTGAAATGAAGGATGCAACCCCCTTCTCTCTGAATTATTATTATTTTGAAATTAAGGGGCTTTCAGGCAAAGATATAAAGAATAGGAATAACAGTTCTTTACTAAAATACAGATATATATAAACAGGCAAACAAACAACAATAACTATAGTGGTGACAACAAACAGAACCACAAACCCAGTGCAGCCTCTCTCGGCTGTCAGGCCCTTTCCCCGCTGGTGCAGTTCCAGTCACAGCCGGCAGGGGCGCTGGCGGCTCCCGGTGAGCAGGGCAGGTGCGATGGTTCCCCCGCGGCTGCAGGGGGCGCTCCGGAGTGAGCTCAGGGAGCACACAGTAATGGCTTAGCTGGATCCCGGAAAAGGGATGGAAAAAGGCTTCACAAACCTCCTGGGCAGCTGATCCTGGTGTCTGTCCGGGCTCTCCTTTCCTGGCAGGCTGGGGCAGCAGTAGGAGCACAAATTCCGGGTGGCAGGCGAGATGTATCAAGCTGCGGAGCTGTGGTAGGAATCCCCGGAGGTCTGGGCAGGCAGGACGGGCAGGGCTACAGAGCAGCAAAGGCTTGAGGCAGCAGGGTCTGCAGCCCAGCTCCCAGCGAGGCAGAGAAGGACAGGTGTTGGATCCCGGGGTTTCTCCAGCAAAGAGGAAGACCAGCAGGAAGCCTGCAGTGCTGACGAGAATGGTCTCTCCCTGTCTCCCCAGCGAGTCCCGAGTCCCGGGCACACACCCAGGTGAGGACAGTAGCCCAAAGTCGGCTCCTCCTTTCCATGGCCAGTTCTTTTGTTTCTCCTGAGTACCCAGCAATTTGTTGTCTTGGTGACATATATGGGAGAAAATTCCTCAAGAGAAAAAAGAGAACTCCCAAAACCCCAACAGTAGTTGATCAGCTGTATGATTATGGGGCAAAACCAGGTCAGCTGACAGAGTTACTGAATTCCCTCAACCCTTCTGTCCTCACTTCTCTGTACCTACTCGGTTGTATTAACTCACTTGTTATAAATGAGTCAAAATTCATAAGAAATTAAATGATAGCAAGATTGATTTTAAGTGTAAAATATATTAGACTGTACATATATCCAAAGATGTTATGCTTGGAATGTGCCTTGGCATGTTCCCTGGCAGCTCGCTCAGAGTCACAGATTACTTCTCCCGAGGGTAACATTTGCATTTGAAGCACAGGCAGACCTTCGCAAGAGAAGCTTTCAAGCACCCATCATCGGGAAACCAGATATCCATCTGGCACATCAACCTATTCCAAATCCACTCTGCCCCTGGAGAATCCTTTTTCCATCTGAAAGGAGCAACAGATATGATCATCTAAGTTTCTGTTCCTCCCTGGACCATGCTGATGAATGGACCTCTTACCTAAGACTCTTCATTTTAATTACACAAGGGGGTTCCTGGAAACATCAACATCTGAACGGACCTCTTACTAAAGACACAAGAAGAGTTCCTGGAAACATCAACCAAAGACACAATAAGAGTTCCTGGAAACATCAACATCTGAATGAACCCCTGATCTCTGGACCAGAGGACCATAGAAGACAAGATGAATATGAAAAAGACAAAAGATTCTCTCGCCAGAGGCAAGAAAAACAGTATAAAAACTGGACTCAGAAACCTCGAAGGGGTGCACTACCTACCCGAACTGCTGGTGTTCAGGGCTGTGTATGTGTCACCCAGAGTCAAGAACCTAGGCTTGGCCCTGCCGTTTTTAGTGGCTATTCAAAATTGTCAATTCGATCATAAAATAAAGTATGTTTGTTTTTATAAATATAGATTTGGCTCACGCAATTTATTGATTCGATTAAATTGGCAGTTTCATTTATAACATCACTCAACTCTCTAAGGAGTCTAAGGTCTGAGAACATTACAACCAAGTGCAGGCACAGATTTTGTGTGTTTCTACTGTATTCACTTCATTTCCAGGTTCTTAAGTGCAGAGGAAGGGCAGGAGCCTTTTTTCAAAAACTCAAATGTAGTGTTACTTGGGCTCAAGTCATTGTTGTGCAAAACCCTATATAGCTAAAACCACAACCCTGAAGAGATAACAAATTAATGGGAAAGTGTCTGAAGAGAAAATACAGGAAAAAGCAGTTTGGCTGAGGGTGCACTGGAATTAAATGGCAAAAGTAGAAACAAAACCCTGAGAACAGACAACTTTGAAGAAGTCCATGGGCATCATAGCACAAAGAGAAATCTTGTATGCCTATTTATTTCAATGAGAATTGAGTAGCCATACAGCTGTAGCTAGCTACATCTTCTTGATGATTAATTACCTCCAAAAATCTGTCCTAATTTTATTTTGGGCCAGTATACTGTCTTATTTCTCTGGCTACAAGAAGGATTCATCCTCAGAAAAGGAGATACTGAAATACTTGGCTCAACATTCTTGTTAACTCTATGGTTTTTGAGTTAAAAATTTTTATCTTACCCACCACTTCAATTACAAAATATCTATTTTGAAATGTCTTACTATTTGTGTTTTTTTAAATTAGGCTCTAGCAGCCATCTTGTACTAGAACTGACTCACTTCATATTATACTCCTGCAAGGGTAAGTGCCTTAAGTTCAGTGAAGTTATTTTTAGTTTACACTGGTTGTACGGGTTCTACCTAGTGTGAGTCACCTGCTAATTCTCTTCAGCATGGAAAAAAAATCTACTTTGTTCTAATTAATTATTTTTAATGTAAGCTAAATATAAACCTCTGAATAATATATTCCACAGCAGGTAACAGGAATTAAGTGGATGTGGCAGTCCAAGCATGACATGTGCAGTGAGAAAAGAAACTGAACTTACACAGATTTGGTAATATCAACAAACCTCTTTTCAGGCATGAGCGCAGGATGGCCCACAGATGTGGGAAGCTGTAACATTACCTCCTTTAAATCTCTCTCATTCTTTCTCTCCTGGGAAAGAGGTATAGCTTGGGTTTCTTCAAAAAATCAGAAGTCCCTTGAGCTTGACTGGAAGTGTGTGCCTGTTTTCAGGATTATCCTAGAGCATCTGCTAAAAGCAATTTTGTAGCTAGTTCCTCTCTTCATAGGCTCATCCTGGGGACGTAAATCAAGATATCTTGTTCCACATATTTTTTTTTTCTTTAATCCAAAACCCCTCAAAAATAACAAAATAACCTCGAAAAATCCAAACAAAACCCCACAAACCCAAGCAAATCCACCCCCCTCCAGTTTCCTCTTGTTAATGCACACATGGTTGCTGATTTAAGTCAGCCTCTGATGATGGCTGTGGTATTAAAGAAGTACTTTCTAATTCCTTTGTTTCCAATGATGTCATTTAGTGGAAGGCACGTCTAAGTGGTGGTTTGTAACCATAAATAAGATAGATGTTGACACTGTTTCCAAAAGCAAACTGAATACTATATTTAGAAACAGTTATATGTTAACACCATCATTTTGTAATGTTGGTGAGTAGCATTGTTAGACCTTGTTTTTGAAATGCTGGAAGTACAAGCATACAGAACTTTTTCCCTCAATATCAGAATTTGCTAATGGTGTTCCTTTTTAAAGCATATGCAGTAGTGATATTGAATCTATAAACAAGGATTCCTCTAGTTACATTGTCTTCAGGTGTAAAATGCAAATTCAGTGCTTGGAAATGCAGTCACTAACTTGGTACATGTAAACCTTACATGTGGTTGGACTGCAGGTGTGGAAACAACAACAATAAAAAACTATATATGTTTTTTTAAATATCTCATTTCTATTCTTTTTTACCTAGTACTGTCATCAGTGATACTACAGCTTTCAAATATATTAAAAATATTCTTGAATAAAAGGGACATCAAAGGTGTAACTGTTCAGAAAAATCATGTTATTAATCAAATGTAAAGAACACCTTAAGACTGGAATTAATGAATTATATCTTTGCTCAAATGGCTGAAAGAGAAACACTTTATAACATTATATGAAAGTCACTACCCAATGAAGGAAAAAATAGCTCTGGCAGTGTTGGAATGAACCATAAGAGCCTCTCGGGGAAAGAATTAACTTGTAAATAATTTCATTTGAGACCTTATACAAATTTGGATTTCTTGGGAATATAACAATTTAATTAGTGTGGATCAGAATGACCAATCAGGTGGGGTATTTTTCAGCAGGTTTTTTTTTTGCCAGAAAACGTAATGAAGTTCTGTATTTATCAGAATATAAACTTCCTAATAAACAATCTTCAAAACAAAGGTCTACTTTTCACCCTTCTGAAATGAAAATGAAAAATTCTCATAGAGTAAGATTTGTCCAGTTGTTTCTGCTTCCATATGTCAACATTCTTAATGTCAGTAAGCTATAAACTTCATAATGCTATGAATATTTGTTCTTTTACTCCTTTGCATCATTTCAAGTTTAAATAAGTAATTCTTCACACAGTAAATTGTAAATTAAATATTTTTTCATTTACAGCTATTTAGTATTTTTATGATTCCAGCATGGTCGGAGTATAGAAGTGGGTACAACCACGAGTACAATTTATAAAGATATTTATTGGATGAAACATTTTACAGTCAGGGGACATTATTCATGGCTCTTTTTAACTAGAAAATGGCACTTCATTCTTTATGCTGTGTTTCTTATTTATAAGGAAAATTACTCCTTGTTTGGGTTTTCTAGGCCTACCCGAGCTACAATTCTCCATGTACAGTAGTATCAGAGAAGGAAAAGCAAACTTGATGCTAATGGCTGTACACCTATTTTAACACTGTTATCTACAAATTGAAAATGTTGGGAATGTCTGTTAGTATATTGCTAAATAACAGGGCGTACCTCATCACAGTCCATATTGAAGCTTGTTTCAATCACTGCTTGTGAAGTTTAAAGACTATTAATTTTACTTTAAAACATAAAAGCAGACCTGAGTTCAAGTAAATTAATGCCCTGTTTTGCCAGCCTCTGTGCAAAGCTTTTGGAAACAGCTGCAGAAACAGCAGCTCACAAACAACATACAGTGCTGATACCCCTGCAGGTAACTGTATAGCCACATAGATAGCTGTGCAGGAAGGCATGTATTCCCTTTTTGTGTATTGCCTTACTCTGTGCATTGGCAGCCTGTGTCATTGCCTGCTGTTGAAGACAAAATGCACCATGCTAGTAAGTGTGCCTTTGCTGTAATTGATGTGGTGTAAGTATTGGGGTGGAGAAGAGGTCCTGTATGCCTATCTGCTCTTGCCATTCCTAGTCCTGGGTTAAGGTCTGCAAGGTCTCAAGATAGGTGCAACGAAGTGAAGCTCTGTGGTGTGGGATGTGGAATTTGTTGGAGTGGACATCTTGCTAGGATCTAATGTTTCTTTTTAGAGAGAGACTGCTCTAAAACCACTGGGGTTTTCCACTGAGTGACCACAGACAATATGGTTGGACACATTTCATCACTCCATGTTATTGGGATCTTCACAGATCTTATCTTACTTACCTGTTGGATGAGAGACATAAAAATTACAACTAGTAAATGCAAGTAAGTCTCTGACACTTACACTTGCTGCTAAGTCATTTAGAATAAAAAATAATTTTTTCCTAGTTGCAGCAACCCTTTCTCACAAGAAAGAGCAATATGTGGATACAAACAAACAGAATTTTTTCTCCTGAATTTTCTGGCAACCACCACTGAGGTTAGTAGAAGGGAAAGGCTACATCAGGTTTGGGACAATCTTACAGCAGAAGTGACTTCACTGAATTGCTCCCGATTTCTGACCTTCTCCTTTTCTCCTCTTCACCTGTGAAGCCTTCTCATCTCAGTTGTATTTTGTTCTTTTTCTGCAGGAGAAAATATAAGAAAACATCACAGAGGTAAGAGTAAATCGCAGAGGACTGGAAGGTATTTGTGAGTCATCTCTCTCTTTTTGTTAGGGGGTTTGAAAGTGGATTTTCCTGTTGCCAGGTTGGTAGTTCTTTTTTTTTCCCAGGGAAATGCTATTCTACTGATGGCTTCCCCCTTTGACGGACCATCTGCTGCTGCTGCTGCTCCCGATCTCCTTTGCTGCTAATGGTAGTCCTCCCCTCTGATGTTAGTGGTAGTTCTCTCTGAGTAAGGATAGAAATATTTTTCATTGAAGGTGAAATCCTAATAAACATCACACTTTTTCTTCTGCAAGATCTGCTACTTCTAACTTGTATTGCTTGTGTATGCTGTAATAACAAAATGAATTGTGGGCTTGTGGAGTTACTAATAATCTGTGCCATTGCGGTAGACTGAAGGAAGATGTGAATCCTCTTGATTGAATCCATATTACAGCCTCCAGAGGTAGTTACTTCTTCCTTGTAGGAGGCTGGATCAATGGGGGTCTTTGACAGATTAATTTTCTTGCTTTAGAATTGTTCAACATGCTGGCAGATAAGCCAATGTAATGATTTGATCGGCTAGGGCATCACAGGCACCATTCCTGTTTGCTATCACCCTTTGCTGAAGATTATGGCTCTAATGCAGCAATGACAGGACAGACTTGTGTGTCACAGCCACAAGAAACTAAAGTATGGTGGCTTGAGTCACAGATGGTGGGTTTAAGCTATGAGAGTTTAGTGAAAAATACTGATTTGGAGATTTCTGTGCTGATCTGTGTGAAAAGGCATTGGATAATGGGACACACAAGATCAGGGAGAAGGTAAATATGCTCCCAGGTATTTTTTCCAAATGTAGGGCTGACACTGTAGGTCTGTTTGCAGCTCTACTTTTCTTCCCATTTCCCTTGCTGCTGCCATGATTTTTAATTAATTATGAATATTTCTCTGGCCACAGGTCTTCAGCTGCTGCAAGAAGGTTGTTTCCAGAATGAATGGCTGCACTGTGTTTGTGTGTATTTGTGAGTCCCTTGGACTGCTTGCATTGTAAATACATTGCACTGAGTACTGTGTCTTGTTTAGGTATCTTTTCTGTGTGCATAACTGTGACATTAGTAAGGTTTGTATTCAGCATCTCTTTTCTACGGGAGACTTTCTCTAACCCTCAGAAGAGAGATATATGTTCTAAAAGTCCAATACATTCTTGTGTCGATGACACACAAAGAATACAATATGCACATTTGTTTAAACAGCATTACAGGACTAAGTTTTGTGCTCTGTGGGATTTTGAACTTTCTGTTTTTTTCTTACTGTTACACATGCTTTCTTGATGGTGTGCATTCTTGCAGCAATTTTTCAAATGGGATTTCATGACCTTCTCATGTCTAATAAATTGAGTGAGCTCTGCAGAAGCCCAGTGGCCACTCCAGGGACTGGCACATGGCAATTTCTGAGCAGCTGTTCCTGATAACCTTGCCCAATGGGTGCTGACTGCTGGCCCAGAGGGCTCTGTAGCACAATGGGATAACTACTATTTATGCCGAGAAACCATACATTGGCAGCACTTAAGGAAACCTAGATGGCTAGTAAGGTTCTGCCTTGAATTTTCCACCTGCTGAGTGATTAAGTATGATGCTAAATGGAAAATTGCACACACTGCCACCTAATGCAAAAGTGTAACATCCAGCAAAAAGAGGTGGTGGACAGCAGTTCACTTAAAGTCTGGTTTTAAGTAACATCTCCTGTTGAGCTGGTAACTCCAGCAGTGTGCATAAACTGATGACTTGACTCATGTCTCCACCTTCATTTCTCACATTCATCTGTTGTAGGTTTTCTTTTTGCCTTTGATATGCTTTTTCAAAACAGTCTTTTTGCTTCCTAGATCACTGTGCTTTGAGGGTGTCTGACAGCTGAACTGAAATTATCTATTGCTTGCTTTTACATCTTTCTTTTGTTTCTGTTTGGGGAGTGTTATCACATAAGAATGCCTACATGATAGTAGGCAGCAGCTATATAGGAGAAACATTGTTGTCCTTTGTACCTTGTAGTGAGTGTAAAGAAACAGTTTCCTCTGAAGGAAGCAGACCTGTTGGGAAGGAAAATGAAATACATGTAAGAAAATAAATGAGGTACGTAAGAAAATATGATGGGAAAGAGCTGGCATAAAATCTGAGCCATCCTAAAAGTGTAATTAGAAATGACAGACAGTGACTCTTACATTGATCATTTTGTTAATTTACTTGACTTGAATGCTTTTTTAACAATAATACATTGGTATGATTTTCCTTATAAAACTGGAAGTTTCACAGCTGTCTAGACAACCCTAACTTCAGTCCCAACCTGAATTGCATCTGGACTACTGAATGTGATGTCTATTAATCACAGCTGGACACATGGGAAGTAGTTCTCCAAAAACATGCGTGCTGTTCAGGTATTCAGCTTGGTGTATATCAGGTTACAAGTTACATATGCATTAGGTTACACAATACACCTATACATATTCATTACCTGGCCCTGCTTCATATTACAATGAGCTCAAAAGTAATTTCCAAATGGCTTACTCCTGTGCAGTGCCTCCTGGTGGTTGTGGGCAGGGGTCTTAAGATGAAGTAAATGAGTCTTTCTCAGGACTGAACTTCACACCTTGCCCTCTTGCACATGCTCTCTGAGTTCCTGGTCCAAATCAAAACCTCAGGGCTGGTTTCAGCTGGTTTCAGGGTCCAAAAGCAGGTATCTTTGGTCGTGGTTTCTTCCTCTTATCAATGGTCTTGCATCTTACCCTTACCTTTCCCTACATCCTTCTCTTTCTGTTTAGCAAGCATAATTAATATTGAACAAGCAATATACATTGTCTAGCAAGCAGCTGCAAAATTTAGCAATACTAGCAGTATCTACAATCAGCAATCAACCCTTAAAGCCTAAGCTCCCTATATCAAGGGCTGTTCAGCTTTGTTTCATGATATGAAAAACAGTCCAGGTTGCAGTTAAGACTGCTAAGTGGTTTATAGAAAAACACCTTGATGACTTAAGTAGTTTCCCAAATTATATCTATATCACATGAGGAGTACCAAACTATGATGCTTTTCCTAGATGAGGAAGCAATGGGTTCAGTGCATGTTACGTGTTTTGATATTGTGTTTTTAAAAGTCTTTAAGAGTACTCTCCAATGCAAGGAGAAATACAGAACTCTTGGCTGTCTAATCCATAAAGATGTGCTCTGTCTGTGTGCTCCATGTGCTCTGTCTGCTCCTATTGCTTAAAACTTGTAAGTTAATATCTATATATTTTCATTCTGTTTTGAAAACCATTTTATTTCAAAATATATCTGTAGCATTACCAGATCTTTTCAGTCTGTGTGAGACATGGATTTCAACACAGGATATTAAGGAGACACTGGCACAAATTTTTCTGGGAGACGCCAGAAACTTTTATCTCCAAGAATACCTTTTGCACAAGCATAATGACCACCACCTTTTCCAAAGTGATAGAATGACAAAGTAAATAGATGAATGTTGAATAATAACTACTATGGCAAGGAGTGCTTAATTTTTTTTTAAAGTGGAGCTTTTAGGAGGAGAACTGTACAATAGATAATTGTTCAGATCTAAATGCAGTTCTCTGACCGTATCAGAGACCACATGGCAGTTTTCTCTCACAACAAATATGCATGGTGAGGAAGCTTCCAGGGAATAATTTTCTCAGAAGTATTTTCATTACACATTTACAGTCTTCAGTGAAACTAATGGTTGTGAATGAAGATACCATGAAGCTGATTTGCCTCTTGCCCTTTGAATAAGTTGTGTTCCTTCACACTGATTGTTTGTAAGCCATGCTAAGAGCATGCTTCATATACAGCACACAGCCGGTTTTGTAGTGTGTGAATACAGCTTGGTGGCTACTCAAAACCTCTAACTGATTAATATTATCCTTGGTGATACCGGTTGAACATGTGTCACAGGACACATGAAGAGTCTTGGAAGGATTTGGTAGTATTATGCCAGAACCCTGTCCAAATGATACAGCTGTAATAAAAGGGGAAAACAACCCAGACAACTGAGTAGATTATAAAATACTGACTGTATAGGTCTTCAAAGGCTCAAACAGCTCTTCAGCTTAAACTTAGTGCCCCGAATGGAAATATGTGCTTGTTTTATACTTGATAGAACAGTGATTCTGTTTTTCAAAGAGAAACATTATGTCTGAAATTATGTCTGAATCATTGCAGAGAATAGTAAGGTACAGACCCTGCTAAAGGAAGTTACATTTGTCCTTTCTGGAAGAATGCATCTGTAAAAAGGTATTGCAGTTTGGGTGGCATGACCTTAACTTAAAGTCATCTTTCTCCTTTGCTTTGTTTGATATGTTTAACATTGCAATCCTATTCTTAGTTAGTTTGGGCATAATGAACACCAGGTTTGCAGAATTGTGTGTGCAGAAAATCATGCTGTAAAAGCCAGTGTTCACAATGGAGACACAAGAGTCCTGCAACTGCATTTGAATAAAGGGAGAGTCCACTAGGCTATAACCCCATGGGGTCTCTCTTGAATTTTTGGAGGGCGCAGCTTCCATTTATCCTAAACTCCCAGCTGCATGTTTCCCTCCTCCTTTCCCCATTGGCTGATATACTAGGAAGGTAGAGACTTCCTGAACTGCCTACTATGTGTTCCCCCTGGAACATGTATCCCACCCTCATCATGCGCTGTATGACCATTAAAATTAGCTTTAAGCCCACCCTGGGCAGAGAAGTTAATATTCATAAATCTGTTAATCTATGTATTGTCCTCTAAAGTTCAGAAATTCAGAGTGTACTCAGTTCTGCAAAAAACTAGGGCAGCTTGATGTTTATAAAGACCCTCCACAATCATTCTTCCAGGACCTGATTGGTCCTTTCAGATTGACTCGTTTGTGAAGACATTAACACCCATTTCTCTTATCATTAGTGAAGATCCCCACACTCATTATTCCAGACTGAGTAATTTGTGAACACATTTCTCCTATCATGTGGGAACTTTCTCAAATGACCTCAGGTTCACTTTTGGTGTTAGTTCAGAGTGTCTCAAAACTGTAGCAAACTAGTTTACTAAATCTGACATGACACTTTTTGCCACATGTTTTTATTTATTTCTAATAATTAAAATTAATTTAAAAATCTTTCCTCTTCTCTTATACAGTTTTATAATGTATTTACTGTGAATCTCGTCAGATGTCATGAAAATTGGTCTGCTGGATGTTGTCCTCTTGCTTCTCTGTACATAGTAAATTAGTATTATTTAAAAGAATAAATGAGTGGGGACATATTTTGTTGTTTGACACTCCTTAGATTATGAAACAATGTTTACTTCACTTGAAATTCTGAATCAATTCCAGTCATGAACAAAATTTCTAAAGGTATTACTAGTGCAAAAGAAGAAGGCACTTCCTTTATAGCTTAAAGAACAATTTTTAAATGGTGAGATCTGTAAGTGAAACCCTCACTGAAACTTCACAGTTTCACATATGACTTGTCTGCTCACATTTTCCCCTGTATGAGTGCACAGGGATATCTAACAGTCAGCATTCAACTTGAGTGTTGCTTTTTGTAGATTGAAAAATACAACATATGCTGTTTTAGCCTTTATAAAATAATTTGGACTGGAGAGCTGAAGGACCTTTAATTCAGGAGCTTGTTATGGCAAACAGTTGTCACATTTGAGTAACTCCACATTTGGATAGTTCACATAGAGTCAGTCACTGTGTGCATTGTGTAGTGGGGCAGGTCATGGCAGGCTTTTCTTAGGTTTTTGACAAGCGCTTGTTTATGAGCCTTAAAAAGAAGGAAATAAATATAATAAAACTGTGGATCTTAAAAAACAATCCACTTACTTTAATCTTGTGTGGAAAATCATGCTGTGAAAGGCCAATGTCCACAATGGAGAGAGAGGAGTCCTACAAGAATCAACTGTATTTGAATAAAGGGAGAGAGTCCACTAGGCTATAACCCCATGGGGTCTCTCTTGAATTTTTGGAGGACACAGCCTCCATTTATCCTAAACTCCCAGCTGCATTATTTCCCTCCTCCTTTCCCCATTGGCTGAGATACTAGAAAGGTATAGACTTCCCAAACTGCCTACTATGTGATCCCCCTGGAACGTGTATCCCGCTCTCATCATGCACTGTATGACTGTTGCCGGCTGCCCGTCCGTAGAAACCACAAAACAACCGAAGCCGTTTTATGCGGTGCTTTATTAGGGCCCGGGAGGTCTGAGGACTCATGTCCAAAGTCAGACACCTCTGACCCTCCAAGATTTTCACACACTTTATATACTTTTATGAACAGATTACTTCATACCACACAAGCTTAATTTTTAACTTGATTCGCGTAACAGTTGTCATATTCTTTTAAGATTTATGGTTCTATTCTACTATTCTTTTTAAGATCATAAGTTCTACATGGTTGTTTAATCATGCAATTCTTGTAACAGCTATTACGTTCTTTCTGCAAGTTCAGTATGCTCTGCTACATCTTTTGATTATACTGAGGCAAGAACCTACTACCACCTGCCAAGACTTTTTCTCTTGCCAAGTGGTTGCTACATTTCGCGACTAGGCCGCAGCTAAGCCTTAGCATAACTACTACAATATGCTCCTGCTTGCAACAACTCCCCCCTTTTGAGCATTCTTCATTTCTTGCAAGGATGCTCAATTTTGTTTTCTCTTCATAATCTTGTTTCGAGCTCCATAGATTCTTTACAGGGTGGTGGAGGTGATGGTTTCCTGGTTACTGCTGCTATTAGTCGTCTTGAATGGATGCGTTCTTTGTTGATGATTCCTATAAGACACTTATACACTCCTAAAATTATCAGTAACAGAATTATAAACATAACAGCATACTGGATTACTGATGAAATCCACCCAGAGACCTGGAGCCCTAGTGAGTCAAATATGGCCCCGATCCAATTATGTTGGGCCTCTTTTTCAATTTCTATAGTTCAGTGTTCAACGGATTCTAATTGGGAAATGTCTTTTTCTACTTCTTGTGTCATGTTTGGGATATGGATACAGCAATGATCAATCTTTTCGCTCAAATAACCGCAAACTCCGTGTTCTTTTAGTAATAGCATGTCTAGAGCCATCCTATTCTGCAGGGTCATTCTGGTTGTTGCTTGTAACTGTAGATTCAAATCTCTAAACCCTTTCTTAGTAGCTGCAGCTAATCGTTCAGTTTGCCCTAACAGTCGGTAAAGCATTTCTCTATTCCGATATGATGCAACTTGGGCAAAAATAGATTCTAAGGCCCATCCAAATTTTACTCCACTATCGGGTTCATGCCATTCATCTCCTGTTTCTATATCATCTCCAATTTCCCTTTTCCTTCTAGGATTCTCTGAGTCCAATTTTGTCTGCCTCCAGAGAGGACATAAGGTGGGAATCCCTAAAGTAATTTGGGTCACTGGTCCATCTATGGGTAAATGTGTAGTCTATTGTCCATGTCCCATTACCCAAACTAAATTTCCCGGACTTTTAATAGTGGTAGCTTTGCAGTTCACAATTCTGTTACGTTGTCTTCTAAGAGAAGCATTCCCAAGTATAGTATGATTGTACTGCCTGCATTCACATCCCCATTTCAGGAGTACTTTGACTGGTACTAGACCAATCTGGTCTTCCGGGGTGTCACATGTAAATACCTTAGTACAATTCCAATCATTTTCATTAGCTATTTGAGTTCATAGGGAAGTGTTGGTGCTGGATACCTCTGCATGTGTCTGGTTCTTACTCCCAATCCATTGTACACACCAATCAACTGGTCCTATGTAACTATAATGTTCTAACAGGCTCAATCCCCAAATTGAATGCCAGGAATCCCATAACTCTTCTCCTGTCGTATTTTGACAGACAATTTCGTAATAGGTTACATTTCTGGGCACTATTTGTTTCTGATAATGTGGTATGAAACATTCCCACTTTGCAACATCGTCACTTTTCCACCATTCAATGATCTTTCCTAATTCTCCTTCGCTCAAAATGCAGTCTTGTTTGCTCATAGGTCTCATCTTTTTCTCTACTACTTTCCATATTATTTCCATTTCAATTTTATTTTTAAGCTCAGATTTACATACCAAGGTCTTATTTTGTTCATCTGAGAATGATCTCGTCACTGGAATTATGCCCCGAGGTATAGGATCACCTGCTGCCTGTGGTAGAGGCAAACATGCTGTGATCTGTGTTACATTCTGAACCATTCCAAAATCTCTTATCAGTCCTACTACCAAATTTTCTTGTTCCTGTACTCTGTGAAATGTGAGAGTTGCATTCTCTGCTTCTCGTTTTTTTTCCTGTGGGACTGTTGCTTCTCTGTCACGAAGACAGTAGTTCTTGCATGGGTCCACCATGCATCTTGTGTTATCCAGCACCAATACATTCCCTCATCATCAGGTTGGACATTATGTATTGTTAAGGTAAGGGTGTCACCCGTTCTTTGATGTAACTGATATTTAGTTCCGGTCTGTAAATTCTTACCACTAAGCCACCACCCACTTTCTGAAAACCTTTTTGAATCTACTTTACATACCAGAATTACTGGTTCTCCCCGCACAGGTTTATAAATTCTTTGTGTCGAATTCATTCCTTGGTTTATACGGGACCTAGGTCTGACTTCTCTTCTACCATAATCTGAATAAGGTCCACAGACTACTATACACAGATATTGTCCTTCAGTTTCTCTTATGACCGGATCAGAATAATTTAGCCATCCAATTCCTTGTTTCCCTTGATCTTCCCAACTGATCATTCCCTTTATTGGACTCCATGAATTTTGCAATCCCTTCTTCCACCAGGTGACTCGTAAAAAGGATCCGCAATCTTTTTGGTGTGTGAATGGACAATTAATTTTTAAAGGAGGACCATCCCACATATCTACCACTGCAATGGGAGGGTTAACCTTTACTCCCCCTGGTGTATGGTTCTCCCAAGGCATGATTGTTAGATTAATCAGTTTATAACCAAAATTGTACCCAATTGCAACTAGACACAGATATGTTCCGGTTTCGTTTAGAGTCACCTGGGGCAATTGAAGGGTGGTACTACCTTGCCGTGTATCCTTATCCCAAGCAGTGACGATTCCTGTATCTGCTTGTTCATGGTTCTTTTTCCATATGATTCTTAGATCTGTGGCTCCAGCTCCCTGGTTGTCAGTAAAAATACAGGTCAGGTTGACATCCATTCCAGTCATCCTAGCTACATGGGGTTCAGAAACAGAAACAATAACAGATCCATTAATTGGCACAGATTTTAACAAAATTAACACCAGAATAATCAAAAATGCTGTTTCGCACGAATTATCATCCGGGTTGGGGAGACCACTTGGGTTTCCCATTGAGCTGGAACTTTCTTCACTCGGGTGTAGTGGATCCATGTGTCGTTTCCTTCTATTTTTACTGCGGTGAAGGTCGTCAGGATCACTTGGTGGGGGCCGTCCCATGTTTCTTTCAGCGAGTCAGTATGCCAGTTTTTCACATACACCCGCTCTCCTGGTTGTATGTCGTGTACAGGATTCTCCAGAGGAAGTGGGTGATTCCACTGCAAAGCACCTCTCAAGGCGGTGAGAACTCTGTTAAGTGACATAACATAATTGAAAATTATCTGGTCACCTGACACATACATATCTCCTTTCAGTGTGGTAGCATGATAAGGTTTCCCATACAGAATTTCATACGGGCTAACTCCTAGCCTTTCTCTGGGTTTAATTCTGATTCTAAGCAGAGCTAACGGTAGTGCCTGGGGCCATTGTAATTTTGCTGGTCTTGCTGGTAATCTCTGTCTGGTCTTCTTGGTGGTGAGTGTCTCCCACCAAAAAGTATAGAATCCGATGGATTAATAACATGTTTGGGCAAGTGGGAACACTCCGGTGCCTCCCCTGTGGAGGGCGAGTTTGACACTGTCCCTTGCAACACTTTGTATCTGTTGTATCATGTTGCATCACCTGCAGTGCTCTGGTGCAGGGTTGGGGAGCCCCTTGGTAGGGTCATGCCCCTTTGATGGGCAATGACACCTCCTCTGCTGTCCCTCATGTGGATATCCCATAGATGTAGCTTTCCTGGGGTGGGGACCCTACAGCTGATCAGGTCTGCACAGCAGAGGATGGGTGTAAAGTGCCTTTCTCCATAGGCTCCTCCTCCCCCCTTTGATATGGGGGTCTGTTTTAGCTTAGCAATACACAAACCTGGGGCTGTGGCATCTGTGGTGCTAGGTTTAATTCTCTTGTGAATGTGTTCTTCTCCCCCAGCCCAGACCTGAGTCACTTTATCTTATCTCTATCAGCTTGCAGTCCAATGGCTCAGTCAGGGCCCCATTCAGGGTGTGGTGGTCTTCCACATAACTTTTGTTATACAGTTTTGCTATTATAGGCAAAAGTCCTTCCTGAAGATGTTTGAGCCATAAACTATAACATTTCAGTCTCTGACAATGGGCCATAAGGGACTCAATGGCAATAGCATCCTAGGCAGCTGCAATGACTTAGGCCATCAAAGACTCCCAAAATGACTCACAGTGTTACATCATCCGTTGTGAAACCTCCCACCTTTGGGGATGTACTGAGCATTTCCACTTGAACCTGAGTATAGATAATCTTTGGGCTCAGGGACTTCTGGCACCACCCTGATGTGTCCAGTAGAAGATCAGAACTTCAACAGGACTGTGACCATTACTTCATCAGGACTGCAACCATCATCTGACAAAGAGGGTGCTTTTGTGGGTTAAAACCAGTTTTCTCTATATGATTGTATTTGTTGGTAATCCCTTCAGTAAATTGTAACTCTGTCTTGTAAACTCTATTGAGATAGTTGACTGTGGTTCATTTCTCCCACAGGTTTACTTTTAAACTACCACAACATTAAACTGTTCTAGGCTGGATAAGTAATATGAACAGTACTCTCAAGAGGATTGACAGTCTGAGCAAAACAGGTTTAAACCAGCAAGTCACAGCTGGAAACCCTGGAAAATAAATGAGAGGGACTACAAGAATTATTTTTTGTCAGATACTTGTTATGAGTTCAGTTACTGCCTGTTTAGTATTATGTGGGCCAGTTGTTTTCGCTGCAGTGTTTGACTTGAAGTGCTTAGTTGATTTTGTCCACAGGTGCTGTTAAGGTAGAATTCATCTTACCTAACTGTATTTGTCTGCCAAGGGAGATTTAGTGGAAGGTGACTGTTCTGCAAGTGACTGTAGGCTGAGCTTAAGAAGAAAACTTTGGAGAAGAAAGTAAACGTATTTAGGTGGCTAGTGTTAGGTAATCACAGAAACAATTAAGTTGGGAAAGACATCTGAGATCTTTGAGTGTAGTTGACATGGTGGTATTCAGTCATAGGTTGGACTCAATTATGACTCCACCATTCCCTAGGCAACCCATTCCAATATACCCTTTCTGTGAAGAATTTTTTCCAAATTTCCTACCCAAACCTCCCCTGGTGCAGCTTAAGACTCTGTCCTCTTTTCCAGTTGCTGGTTGTCTGGTAGAAGAGACCGACCCCCACCTGGCTACAACTTCCTTTCAAGGTACTTGTAGAGAATGTGAAAGTCACTCTTGAGTCTCTCTCCAGACTAAACAACCCCAGCTCCCTCAGCTGCTCTTTATAAGACTTGTGTTCCAGACACTTTACCAGCTTCATTGCCCCTCTCTGGACCCTCTCCAGCACCTAAATGTCCTTTCTAAATTTAGGGGCCTAGAACTGGACACAAGATTCAAGGTACAGCCTCACTAGTGCCAAGTACAGGGGAAGTTGTGCTAACCACACTATTCCTGATACAGGATAGATTGCCATTGGCCTACTTAATCATCTGGACATCCTGCTGGCTCATGTTCAGCCTGCTGTTGGCCAGCAATCCCTTGAGTCCTTTTCCACTGGGCTGCTTTTCAGCCACTCTGCCACCAGCTACATGGGGTTATTGTGACCAAAATATAGGACTTGGCACTTGGTCTTGTTGAACTTCTATGCTGTTGGTCTCAGCCCATCTATCCAGCCTGTTCAGGTCCCTCTGCAGAGCCTTCCTACCTTCCAGCAGATCAACATTCTGATCCAGATTGGTGTCATCCATGAATTTGCTAATGGCAGACTCAATTCCCTCATCCAGAGGAATATAAATATTAAACAGGAGTGGGCACAACTCTTTATCCCTGGGGGACATTGCTAATGACCAGATGCCATCTGGATGCAGCACCATCCACCACCACTCTCTAGGCCTGGCCATCCAGCCAGTTCTTAAACCAGAGAAGGGTGCCCCTGTCCAAGCAATGGACTGCCAGTTTTTCCAGGATTATTCTATGTGAGACATTATTGAAGGCTTTGCTGAAGTTCATCCACGGCCTTCCTCTCATCCACCAGGCAGGTCACCTGGTCGTAAAAGGAGATCTGGTTGGTCAGGCAGGACCTGCCTCCCCTAAATCCATGCTGGCTGGGTCTGATCCCCAGGCTGTCCTGTAGGCGCTGTGTGATCACATTCACGATGATCTGTTCCATAACCTTGCCAGGCACTGAGGTCAGGCTAACAGGCCTGTACTTCCCAGGATTTTCCTTTTGGCCTTTCTTGTGGATGGGTGTCATACTTGATAAAATTCCAGTCATCTGAGACTTCCCTGGTTAGCCAGGACTGATAACACATGATGAAGAGCAGCTTGATGAGCTCTTCTGCCAGCTCCCTCATTACTCTAGGATTGATCCCATCTGGTCTCACAGACTTATGAGAATGGAAGTTAGGTTAGTAACCTAACTAGTCAGGTTACTAACTGCTTCCTCCTGGAATACACAGGGTCTATTCTGTTCCCTGTCTGGGTCTACCAGCTTAGGAGGCCAGTTGTCCTGAGGATAACCAGTCTTACTGTTGAAGACTGATGCAAAGAAGGTGTTAAGTACCTCATCCTTTTCCTTGTCTTTGGTGACTACATTCCCCTCTGCATACAATAAAGAATAGAGATTTTCCTTGCCCATCTCCTTTTGCCATTAATATATTTATAAAAACACTTTTTATTATCATTTACAGAAGTGGCCAGATTAAGATCTAATTGAGTAATTTTTTTTTTTCATGACCTAATGACATCCTTAAACACTTTCTGAGCTGCTGTTAATGAGTAGGTTTAAATCAGCTCCTGTCCTTTGCCCAGCTCTCTGGCAGCAGGCAATAGCTGTATTGAGGTGGCCAGCACCCCAAAGATCCACTCTTATCCA
Organism: Lanius collurio; assembly: GCA_020086605.1. NCBI lineage: Eukaryota > Metazoa > Chordata > Aves > Passeriformes > Laniidae > Lanius > Lanius collurio. The sequence goes on along the minus strand of JACBWW010000012.1, from coordinate 28,309,686 downwards.
CAAGTTCTTTAAAAATTGCTGATTTGGTCTATTACAAAATGAATTATTTATTTATAGATACAAAAATAACAGACAATAAGACTTAAAACAGACTATTACTACACACAAAGGGGATAAGACAAAAGGGGATACTAATATAATACACACAGAGTTAAAGGTACCATTAAATTTACAGCTAACCGGGAAATAGTATAACTTAGGATCCAATGTTTCTTACTGCCAATCCTTGAAGGGGTAGATATTGAATTCCTTTCTCTCAATTCCTGGGAAAGTAACCTCAAAAGTTCATGTCTAGACTTAAGGGGATGTGCTGGATTGGACAAATTTGGAAATATATCCCCTGAGAGAAGGCAGGTTACAAACCACCCTTCCCCCACCAGGTTTGGGAAAAATAAAATTTCCTCGAAGGAAAATGAAAGAGATAAAAACTATTTGTTTAACAAACACACAGGAAAAGGATAATAATGCTAAATAATAAAACCTCTTGCAGTGGAGAGAAAGTCTTGGAAAATTTTAGAGTCCTTCCATAGGTCTCTCTCTCTCTTCCTCCTCCTTGAAGCTGGGTCACAGGCCCACCTCCAGGGCCAGAATCTCGTGGGAAAATCCTCCTGATGTATTCTGATGTTAAAACAGTCCAGCAGAGAAGGAACGAAAAATTGAAGTCCCAGGAAAACAAAGTTAAACCCTCTGGAGGGAAAAAAAGAAGGCCGAAAGCTGGCTGAAAAAGCCAACAGGGTGATTCTCTGCTCCTCTCACTGTCACAGGAGAACACAGAGTAGTCTCTGTATCTCTGTGACCTTGAACAACTGCTTTGAGAAGTACACTTGGTTTTTTTCTCTCCCCCCTCAGGCTCAGTTTAAAGGCACTAATTAATTTCTGGGCATAGAGCAGCAATAGGGGATACACATCAAGTCACCCCAAGACAGGGAAAACCCTTCTTGCATGTTCCCAAGAAGAGTGTAAGAGACTTCTGCCTCAATGATAATTTGTGTGGGCTTTTATAGACATAAGAACTATGTCTTTTGATCACTGATGTTAATTTTCCTTTATCTCTTTCCACATCTGCTCTCATACCAAGATGTGTACTTGGGGCTGGAGCTCAGACTCTCTGGAGCCTGGAGGTGACCTCCTGCTGGGCTCTCTGACTCCTCTTTGGGCTATTAATCTGACCTGAGTTATCTCTTTCAAACGCCCCAGCCATGAGAGAAGGGGGATGTCCTGCCACAGCTGCCTGTCCCTTTTTTCCAAAGATGATACACCCTCTTCTTTACCCCAAGTTTCTGTAAAAGTTCCCTGCTCAGCCAGGCAAGCCTTATTCCCAGCTGACTCACCTTTTGGCATCTAGGGAAGGTCTGCTCTAGCACCTTGAATATTTCTTTCTTAAAGAATGTCCAGCCTTCCTGAGCCCCTCGTTTTTAATGGCTGCTTCCCAGGGAATTTTCCGAATCAGCGTCCTGAATAGGTCTAAGTCCACCCTCTGGAAATCCAGGTTTTGTTGATGCCCCTCCTTACATTACCAAGTATTGAAAACTCTTATCATTTCACGGTCTCTCTGCCCAAGACAACCTTTAAACATATCTCCCAACAGCCCTTGTCTATTTGTAAGCAGAAGGTCTAGTGGGATCCCACCTCTGGTTGGCTCACTTAGACACAACAGGAAGTTACTTTCCACACGCTGGCAAGTAGTGAAGAGGTGATACCATTTTTTGAGTACTGTATTTCAAGATAATAAATACAAACAAGAAGAGTGTGTGGCAGGGTATATATATTTCATATATTTCATATATGTGACATTGATTCTCCCACTGCCTTGAGCAATCAAATTTCTTACAGCCTTTGGGTAGGGTAATTCAGCTCTGGTCCAGTATAATTTTGCTGCAGTTTATCTACTTTGATGTTATTTAACTGTGGTTGCTCCTGTGCTGTTACAAAAGTGAATAGATATTGTAGTGTGCAGCATTTTCATTGTTTGCTTTTAGCAGGATAGACTGGATCTGATGTATTGCATTGTTATAGATCTTCCTCCAAAAGTTAACAAATCAAGGAGAGATGATAGACTGGCCATGCTCTTTAGAATGACCATCTCTGTATTGCTTTTATATATTTATAGTATTTTTTGAGCTTCAAGTGCATACCATTCTAGGATAGCACAGAGCTTACCTGCTCCTGAATTCTTGCAAATATTGTCATTAATACCTTGGCCTTTGCAGTAAGTCTGTGGCATGGGTTCATGAATGTTTGTCATTTTTCAGTACTCTGCCATGATTCAGAACAATCTCGCAGCAGCTGAAACAGGGCACAATGTTGTTTTCAAACTTTTCCTCCCACTTCAGCTGCAGCCTATTTCTAGTTTATTACTACTGACTACATTGGAGTAGATTCTCTTAATATAATCTACATTCTCTTGATATTATCATATTGGTTTAAATGGACTTTCTTTCGGGGGAAGAAAATCTGTTGGGACAGCCCTGTGAAAGGAAAGAGGGAAAATAATTTGGAGGATACTGGCTGGGTGGCTAAGTTACACAGTTGACATACAAGAAACTCATGTTCAAGTATTTTCCCCGAGTTGCCATTTTGCCAGTGAGCTTTTCTAGTTCTGGTACAAAAATTGTTACATCAACTAGAAAAGCCAGTGAGGTTTTCTAGTTCTGGTACAAAAATTGTTACATCAAGTATGTATCAGTCTGAAATACAGGCTATGAATATTCTTCAGGTGTACACAGTGTAATTTCTTCTAGAGTGCAGAGCCACTAACTGGCATATAATGGATGCAATAAGCATAAAAACCACCTAGATACCCATTTGTGCTGGCAGAAAGAGTGGAATAAATTTTGTGAGAATTTTTCAAATCACTACCTAGCAAATTCCTTTTTGTTGTTGGCTCTAGGCTTTCCCAGACACCTAGTAACACAGAACCACATAATAGAATCATAGAATGGCTTGAGTTTGAGGGGACCTTAAAGATCATCTGCCCCTCTGCCATGCTGGGAGCACCTTCCACTAGAACGGGTGGTTCAAAGCCCCATTCAACCTAGGCCTTGAACTCTACCATGAAGGAGAATCTACAGATTCTTTGGGTAACCTGTTCCAGTATCTCACCACTCTCACAGTTAAGACTTTCCTCCTAACATCTAACCTTCTCTTTTTTTTTTGGTTTAGAACTGTTCTCCCTTGTCCTATCACTATCAAGGATACACTGAAGCAGTGCCTGGCCCGGTTTTGCCACATACTGATACCAATAAATAGGGAAAAGTCTTATTTTTTGATTAGCATTAGAGCTGTATATGTCTTGCAAGAGTATGTATCTCCCAAGTAGTTCATAGGTTAAAGAACTCTTTTGTCCCTTTTTGCATGGGGATGCTCATGGCAAACAGAATTTGTGGAAGGACAAGCTTTGATTAATGTGCAAAGACAGTCAGAATGCAAATGGATGATGTGGCATAGTATTTAAAAGATTGAAATAATGGGCCTCCTGTCCTGTGAGCATTTTGTGGTAACCCTGTAGATATAAAGAGTAAAGCAGCTGGAAGAGGATTCTACTGCATGGTGGTAAAAAAAATTTAAAAATGAGGCAGAGAAAATTTTATTTCAAGATGAGAGAAATCAAGAGTAGATATTTCTGTGTCTGAAAGTGCTGTAAGAAAGCCGAATTAGTACAGAAGTGAATGAGAAACAGCAAGATTATATTGAATAGACATTAATTTTACATTAAAGCATACAGAACCAAAGTGTGAGATTTGAAACGATAGGGCTTGTTAAAACCTTTTAAGATGATGATGGAGTACATTTCTTTTCTTTTTAAAAAAAAAAAATCTGTCAGAGTAAGACAAATTTTTTTGTAATTTTTTTTTTCATTTTCAATATATAGGATTATTAGAGAAAATGAACTCCTCTTCGGTAACTGTGCATGTAATAATGTGTTGTCATTCAGCTATTAATTTGATTCAGCTGAGTGATTTTTAAAGAACATGTGAGTGAATTCCAAAGGGAAATGTATTTCTCCAGACTGATCTAAAAAAATGTGCTATTTTTTTTTTTAGTTAGAAAAAAGGGAAATAATTGATGAGCAAAAAGGTTGGCACCCTGTTGAAAATCACAAATGATCCTACACCATTTTGATATAATTGTAGTGCTTGCAAACATTTTCATTAAAACTCTTTTGAAAGAAACAAGCTATCTCAGAGTCGAGTATCTCATGTATCTCATTATCCAGTGCTGGTTGGTAGAAGGATGAAATTAAAAGAGAGCAAGCTGAGGCCAAGGGAAGACAAGGTTTTTAGGCAAGATGAAAAGGAAAATGATGTTTCTGAATGTTTAACGTGTTTTTCTCATGGGTGGTAGATTTCTGGATGTTTTAGATGAGTTCAGTCATTTGGGCATGATGGATTGTATTACAAAGTGCTTGGAAATTTCAAAGCTAGTAACTCTAGAAAGTGACCATGGAAATTACTTTTTATGTTTCTAATATGCTGTGGCTTTGAATGAGACTGAGTTTGTCTCATTCAGGCTCCCTGCCACCTTAATACTTGTGTATTCCTATCCCTGTATAAAGGGGCTTCATGTAGAGTGGGGCATATTGCATCCACAGCAGAATGGCAGAACCTAGCCCTTGCCTTTTACATGCTTTGGTTTCTCTTTAGGGTTTTGATGTGTGATTTTTTTTTAGGTGCTCATTGCCTCCAGTCCAAATTCTGTCACAGCATGGTCTTTGGGAAGAGAAGGGAAATAGTTATTCAACCTATTTTTGGGATGAACTGTCATTAGATACTTGTAATTAGATTGCATTAACTTTGAAAGGAGGATTATGAGGAAGAGTTTTGCACAGTGAAAGGCTGATAGGTATGCAGATATTCTAATAATTTTTGCTTTGGGATGTCTCAAGTGGAATATTTACATGACTAGCAGTCTCAATGTATTGGAGAGAGGTGACTGCAAAAATAGAAGACAAGTATTTTAGTGTTATTGTACTAATCTGGACAAAATGTAACTGCAATATTAGTGGCCTGTGCAGTAACAAATAGAGTCTGGAGGGAGAGGTAGTGTATTTTAATGGACAAAAAGGTGACAGAAATTTAAGAACCCTTTGGAAAAACAAGTCGGCTGTCAGGTACGTAACTCTTACCTCTTCATCCATCTATTACAGCTGCAAAAACATTACTTCCACAATCCAAAGGAATCAGGTAGTAGAGGAGTAAACCGCTTCTTTTTGGCATGGAAATAGTTACTAGGTAGAGGAGCAGGGCTTGGAGCTGCTCATTAATCTCTTCAGCTCACATTCCTAATGTTGCAAATGTCACTCTTTGTGACCTGCTTGAGTCTGTCATGTCCTTTTGGTTCTCATGGTTCTGAGATCCGGTTAGACATGGTGTCTGATAACAGCTGGAGAGCTGAAGGAGTTGTCTTTGAAAACATTTCAGCCCTCTCTGAGGGAGATGGATTCTTTACCTCAGGACACTGTTTTTTTCCATGATGGCTTACATGTTGTAGGGAAGCCCTCCAAATTAAGCTGTCTAGGGGAAAATCTGTGCATGTTTGAAAGGGCCAGGATCCAGGAAAAGCTCATCTGTCATCTATGAACTGAACTCCTTCCACTCTTCTTGTCTTCTCCTTAAAATGGGAGAAGGGATGTTGCTAGGTAATCTCAGTGTTTGCTTGCAGAGAATGACCTACTGGGAGCCATGTAGTGCATAGATGTGTATGTGCTATTTTCACTCATCTGCTCTATAGAACTTGCCAGCTAAGTTTGGGATTTTCTTCTCAAACCCTGAAATTTTAAAACTTTTAAATGTTTCCACAGAAAAAATAGTTTAAAATATAAGTTTTCATATACGTAGTAGACAAGATGATTTTTTTTTAAACTTTCATGCATTTTGTGGGCAGAAATTACAAGTGTGTTGAGGAGAGAAAGGGAAAAATAAATAAAATTTCTTCTCAAGTTAGTTTTACAAAATTTTCAAGTGACTTATTTTAAGCTTGCCTGAAGTGTCTATGCTCAACATCTAATTTGTGTTCTATTGTGCTACAGGTGTTTAAAAGCCTGTCCAGCTTGTCTAGCACTGTAACAGCTGGACAAAGCACTGACACAGCTGTCTGAAGAAAAGGTAAGGGTAACAGAAGTGGCTGCATGTATACACTTTTCGGGCCACTCAGTGAGCCTGTCATGTATACAGACAGGCATGAAACACTGCAGTTTCAAGTTAATGCTCAGTGAGGTGAAATTTGGAGACATACCATACCATACTTTTCTTCAAAGTTTCACAGCTTAACTGTAGATGATATGTGTAGGCATAATAAGAGTGGTTCATGGCATGAATATCCATTATGAGAGTTTTATACATGTGGACATCTGCCACTGACTACCTTTGAAGAAAGATTTTTAGATAGATTCAGACACTGACCTACAGGATAGAAGTTCTTGTTTCAGTTTGTGACAGCTCGAGAAAGGCAATTCTGGTGCAATGCAAAAACAAACTGTGTGAGTGAGGACTTCTTTTATACCAACAAATACAGTTTATAATGAGTTGTAAAGGGAAATTCCATGTCTTATGTAACAAAATAGTTCTTTTATGCTTAAGATCAATTAGGAGATAAAAGATAATGCTAATATTTATAGGGAACTGTGCAAGTTAGTGTTGCTATCTTGCATGTGACTTTTGGTCTTTTTAGATGCTTGACCAAGCAACAACTGAACATGGAAACAACTATTTACATTGGAAATAGACCTTCTATACTGCAGAGGTTTAACTACTTTTTAAAAAGCTCTGTTTACTCTTCACGAAGAATTTTATTTGAAGCAGAGTAATAAAAAGGCAGGGTTTGCATTTAAAAAATTATTCTCTCCCCATCAATGGGCAGTGTTTAAGCTATTGCCTATAGCTGATTGTCCCGTTCCGCTATGTAAAAGGAGTCGGGGGGTATTATTTTGATAGATTTCTCGGGTGAAAAATAAAGCACAAACGTGGCAATATTATATCTGATAACTATTTTTTGATAGGAAAACGGTAAGTATTACTAAAGAGGAGTAAAAAAAGGAGCAGAGAGGGAAAAAAAGAGAGAGGTAAAAAACCAGAAGACAGAGACAGCGTTACCCGGGCAATTCTGAGCGCTTTGTCAGCGTCAGCTCAGCAGACGGGAGCGTGCGTGCTGCATATCTCCCGTGGCAGGCTGAGCACGATTTTTAAAGAGCAGCAGGCTGCGTGTCCCTTCCGTCGGTGGAGAACAGGCTGCTGTGGTTACAGGAACGCTCACAAAGCAGCTGCAGTCTTTCAGTGTCAGGGTGCGGTGGCTGCGGGTGGCGGCGGCTGCAGGCTGGATGCCGCAGGGTTGTGCTCTGGGCTCGTTGCCGCGAGCAACACGGAGAACACGGTGGTGGTGGTGGTGGTCACGGCTACATGCAAGCGGCGGTGACAGGCTGGTTGTTACGAGCTGGTGCTATACCAAGTTGGTGCGGCGGGCAGCGCAGGAAACACAGCGGCGGTAGCGATCACGGCTGGGTACAAGCGGCGGCGGCTGCGGCCGGCAAACACGGTAGAGGCGGCTGGCTGCGGCGGTACTCGCCCATTTGGGGAGACAGCGGAGCACGAGGTCGTCGCGGTGACGAGCTGATTTACAGAAACGGCGAAGCAGGCACAGGCAGGACAGCGGGACCACGGGGAAGAAAAAAAAAAACGAAGGAGGGGAGTGGGGCCGAGTTGGTCCTACAGGCGAGCCCATGCTCCCTCCAAAAAGCCAAAATCAAATGGCTTGCGCTGTGTTGCAGTTAACTGCTTTTGTGTGTTAAGGCTCCTTCCCCAGACCGATTTCCTGGGCATCCGGGGTATGTGTATCACTGGCAAGTGAGGAGTCGTTCATAGCTCGATCGTGGAAGTCTCTGCCCTGATTGGCTGCCAGGCAGAGCCTCTCCGGGATAAGGCTGCCAGCACATGTATAGCCTTTATAAGAATATAACGTATGTTGAGGCATAAATAAAAATCAGATTGGCCTCTCTCACTGATATACAGAAGTGCAAAGACAGATCAAAGCTATTGATGACATCATATCCGTAATTTTATATATCTCATGTGAAGTTTGCATAATTTAAGAATTACTTCTAAATTATCTCAAAGGTCATTAATAAACGTCTTTTAATCCTACAACTTCTGTTGAAATTTCAGTTCTCTACATTTAGTATCCCTAGTTATTAATAACAGGGTAAGGGTAGGGCTAGCTGAGTTTTGTGGGTTTATCTATTTTTCTGTTTAAAAAATGGATTTTGGGCTTAATATATTTTAACAAAAAATGTTGGTTTTTGCTGGGGAAAGTTTAGAAACAAACCATCCAAACCAAACATGCATAAAAGCTCAAAAGAAAAAAATTTAAGTCAAATGTTCTTTTGAGTTAATAACCAAGATATTCTAAGTTGGAATCAGTTTTAAGTATTACTAGAGTTGCTCTTTGTTGTTTTCTGAACTTGACAGTGCCTGGAGGTCCCAATTAAAATCAGGGATGTGCAGTGCCAAAACGGTGACAATGTCTACCGATGTAGACTGTTCATTTCCTGATATTTTTACAATGCAGACTCTTCCCACAAAGTCAGCTTTCCAGCTTCCTTCCTCTTTCCTTTTACAGCATTATTAAAAATTCACGCTTTTAAAAGCCTGTATGTCATAAATGTTGAACATACTTGTCCTAAGCAGAGCCTGCAAATGAACAAACTATAAAAAGTTTTGTGTAGTAAACACTTAATTTCTGGAAACCCCCTTTACTTCTACTTCTACCTTACTCTTATTTCCTATATGAAGATAGACTTCTAAAAGTCTTACTTGATAATCAATCCAGCTATGATAAAGTTACAGTGCCTTCAATTCATTGCATTATGAATGCCTTGCTTAATGTATTTGAATTGGAATTTGCTGCAGGCATAGTTAGGAAGCAACTAATTCTGTGATGAATGGGAATTTCAGTTAAAATATGAATAGATAGTGCTGGAAAGCTTTTGGCATTTAATTTTTGCTTTAAGTGCAGAACTGTTTAATGAAAAAGCCCTCTGAGAGGCTAAAAATAATTGACTTTGCTTTGTATAGCATTTTCTTGTCCTTGCTATAAATTTTTGCCAGTATCAGATTCACAGGACAAAAAGATCACAGACTCCTCAAAGCTCATTCTTGAAAATACCAAACTTTGAGATTCTAAAATGAGTCTTGCGTGAAATGACATCAAATAAGCTTCTTAATTTTTGATATTACTGCAACATACCTTCTTATCTCTACTCACTGTCTTTAGGGATCATGTAAACAGAAAGCATAGTTGCAAGATGCATTGAAAAAGAAATAGGTTATTTCAGAGTTTTCTTCATGTAAAAAAAATATATCATTTTGGGTGTGTGTCTATGTAGAGCGGTCAGTTAATAAGGTATAGAGCTAAGAGCCACATCATCTGAGTTTCACTGCTCTATCCTAAAAGCTGTTCTTCATTCATGGCAAGACCTTAAAAATAATATTAAGAGAACCCTAATATCTGTAACCAAAATATTTGTGCATATAAATTAACTTCCTCTAATTATTAAGTTTTATTGCTTTTAACAATAGATTACATACTGATGTGTGCACTGTATATTAAGGCCCTACAACTGAAAAACATTGATGGTAGTACTTTTCACCTAGAAGTTTTAAAGAACACTATAAACCCCATATGACCGAGCCCCAGTATTTATTTTATGGGACACTGATGGTAGAGTGTCATCATGAAGTCAGGAAGACTGTTGTATGGAAGAGACACATGTCTCTATCTCATTCATATTATGAGAGAAGAGACTCAAGAATGTACAAGTCCTGGTTGGTAGTGGAAGTCAGCTATTTCTCTTGGTTTGAAGGACAGGTGTCTGCTGAGGAAGGCAGGAGCCTCCCTTGAAATGAAGAATGCAACCCCCTTCCCTCCGAATTATTATAATTTTGAAATTAAGGGGCTTTCAGGCAAAGGTATGAGGAATAGGAATAACAGTTCTTTACTATTATATATAT
>JACBWW010000012.1:28229640-28299298 GCA_020086605.1 Lanius collurio | reverse complement strand
CCGGCAGGGGCGCTGGCGGCTCCCGGTGAGCAGGGCAGGTGCGATGGTTCTCCCGCGGCTGCAGGGGAGTGAGCTCGGGGAGCACGCAGTAATGGCTTCCTGGGATCCGGGAAGGGATGGAAGAAAGGCTTCACAAACCTCCTGGGCAGCCGATTCCGGTGGCCGGCCGGACCCTCGGGGAACAGCAGGCTGGAGCAGCAGGGAAGGGCACAAATCCCGGGTGGCAGACGAGATGGATCAAAGTCCGGAGCTGCGCAGAGAACCGCGGGAGGTCTCAGCAGGCAGGATGAGCAGGCTACAATTTAGTGAGGGCTTAAAGCAGTGAGAGGGGCAGGGCAGCCCGACTCCCTAAAGGGCAGGGAAAGGCCAGCTTGGGAACTCTGGGCTTTTCTCCCTGAGGCACCCCAGCAGATGGTGAAAAGATCCCTCTTTTAGTAAGGTGGGGTATTAGGGTCCTAGTGCAACAGCTGCTCTGGTAAGCAAGCTCCATTCACTGTTGAAGAAAAAACCAGGGGAAAGCAGAAGTCTGCAGTGCTGGCCGATTCCCTCCACCACGATGGAGTTGCTGGATGGCAACTCTCTCCCCTGAACGCTGAGAGAAAGTAACTTCTGACCCCCCCACCCCCCTGCAGGTGAAAAAAGGGAGTAGCATAGTAGCCTTTTTGTCCCCACCTTCCGTGGCTAGGTCTTTTGTGTCTCTTAATCACTCAGCCATTTGTTGTCCCAGCAACATATATGGGGAAAAATTCCTCAAGAGAAGAGAAACAAAGAACAGAAGGGGAAACTCACCAAAACCCCAACACTATTTTAATTATTAAGCACATGCTGTCAGACCAACTTTGTGGAGTTTGTAGGAACCACTATAAAAACAGAGAAGAACTTATTTTTTATGAACTGAAAAGCATATGCTGTCCACTTTGTGTGAATTCACATTGCAACTTTGAAAGTAGCTAAGTCCAGGACTTCCATGCAAAGGGCGCTCTGGTGTCATCCAGATGGTATTTCCTATGGTGTGCATTGGTCTGGCAGCATGTAAGAATTTGTAGCTCTTCTGAGTTTCTCCTTCTTAGTAGAAGTATAGTGTTTTATTTCTCTACATTCTGCTCTTGACTTTTGGAGCAGGAAATGTTGTCATCATTAGCAAAACCAAGACCAGCACAAAGGTACTGAAACAGATTGGTAGTAGCATCACCATTCCTTTCACTCCTTCAAATATTACCTGTCACATCCACCACAAGAAAGCATGTCTTCAGCCATATAAACATTGCTGTAACTTTTTAGTTATCTAGTTTAACTTAATTTGTGAAGAGTGTTTAATAACATGTATATATAGGCAAATTTCTCCTTTCTGATATTGGTAAATCCTGAAGATTTGTAGTGTAATGTATAGCTGCAGCTCAGAGCCCTTCTTATTAATAACGGCCAATGAAGAGTTTATGATTTGTTCCAACGTGAGTTATGTGAAATCATTCCTGAAGTGAATACGTGTAACTCTTTGGAGGTAAATGTTCGTAGACAGAGTGATAAGTAGATTTGGTATCATTATTGATCATGAACTCACATGTCTTGCTGGAACTAGCAAAAGAATTGATTGGTTTGTCTGAAAGCCCCAGAACCTACAGTGGTGTGGTTATAAGACAAATCTCAGACAAAGATTTTAGCACCTACTTGAGGGGGAAAAAAAAAAGTAAAAAGCTTAAAACCTAAAGCAAAATGTTGAAATATAATTCAGAGTTTTAATGCTAAATAGCAGTGGCTGGTGTCAGAAAACACACTCATGGTTTTTGAAGACCAGAAAATTAGAAAACCTTCCAGACAGTTGGTCTCATTTGAATACTGGCCACGTAAGAATGATTTTGGATGAAAGAGCTTTAGGCATAGTTAGCATGGAGGTCCCTGACTGCAGGTTTAAAAAAGTCTGTGTGTCAGAATGGGACAAAGGGGAGGCTGTCTGCTCCCTTGCCTGTCACATTTCCATGGTAGGGTCTCTGAGTTACTAGTTGATGTGACTGTTTTGTCTTAGATGTGTGCTAGAGGGTCAGCTTGCTTTATCAATGTGCCTTTACCTCTTCTGTGTCTCTCAAGCTGCCTGGCTGGTGTTCTGGGTCTTCTCTGCACCTGAAAGGAGAATTACATCCTTTCTGGAAAAAGGACAGGGTTTCTACCCTTCATCAGCTTTGGCAGCATGTGCAGAGAAATTCCTGAAGGATGCATTGTGATCTTAGTGTCTGCTTGTTCCAATTCAAACTTACAGGAATGAAGACACCAGGTATAAAAACTACACCTCATTTTTGAGTTTGACACAGGTGGCTGACAAATTTAAATTTCCATCTCCCACATACCCTGGCCAGCAGGTTTGGAGGTGTACAAAAAGGAAAGTATAGATCAGAACAGCTACAAATGGTCCGCATGTTTTTTTTAAGAGCCCTGTGCAGAAGGAGTGACATAGTAACTTTGGCTGTGATCTTCCTTGCTGTTGCAAGCTGTCACACAGAGAGTTTCTAGAATTAATCTGCTGCTCTGACTCAGCAGTGCTGATGTACTGCTTTAATTAGTGAAGGAAATTTGCACTCACTTGCAGGCTGGTGGGTAGGCTTTTCCTTTATTCAACAACGTGTTGGGAAATGTGTCTCTTAGCTCCTTCCCTAATAGAAGAAGAAAGGTTGAGAATTTTCCCTGCTAGAACCACTTACCATACCCTAAATACAGAAGAGCTTAAAACTGTTAGTTATACTCAGTACTAGTGGTGGTGTTTAAATTGGGGAATCTGTTCTGCATTTAGTAATTAAAATGCACTTAACATGCTTATGCATTGCTAGGACTGTTTCAGGTGAGCATGGAGATACACCTGGATTCTCTTTATTTTTGTCCTGAAGGATTAGTGAACAGTATGCAGAAGTGAATATGAATATGAATACACAATTCATGGTTTATATATGTATGTAACCATGGCACATTTTCACATCAGCTGTGTCTTGGTTTAAAAGACAGGTGTCTGCTAAGGATGGAAGGAGCCTCCCTTGGAATTGAAAATGCAACCCGCTTCCCTCCAAATTATTATAATTTTGAAATTACGGGGCTTTCAGGCAAAGATGTGAGGAACAGGAATAACAGTTATATATATATCTAAAACAAGGCAAACAAACAATAATAACTATGGCAGTAACAACAAACAGAACCACATACCCAGTTCCAGCCTCTCTCGGCTGTCAGGCCCTTTCCCCTCTGGTGCAGTTCCAGTCACAGCCGGCAGGGGCGCTGGCGGCTCCCGGTGAGCAGGGCAGGTGCGATGGTTCCCCCGCGGCTGCAGGGGGCGCTCCGGAGTGAGCTCGGGGAGCACGAGGCAATGGCAGACAAGTTTGCTTGACAAATCGCCAGGGGCAGTCAATCCTAGTGTCCCAGCAGGACCCTTGGGAACAGCAGGCTAGAACATAAGAAATGAACACAAAATCCTGGGTGGTAGACATATGTATCAAATTCTGGAGCTGCAGCAGAAACCTCCGGACATCTCAGCAGGAAGGGGGTGTGGAGCTCTAGTGTAGCGATTACTCAGAGCAGTGGCAAAGGAAAGGTAGGGGACAGGGCAGCAGTGGTCCAGCTCCCAGCAGGGCAGGGAAAGGCAGGCTTGGGATCCCAGGCTCTCCTGAGGCACCCGAGCAGATGGTGAAAAGGTCCTTCTTGTAGTGAGGTAGGGTGATAAATAGGGTCCCAGTGCAACAGCCGCTCCAGTAAGCAAGCTCCACTTCTGCTAGAAGGAAGGCAGCAGAAGGCAGAAGCCTACAGTGGTGACAAATTGTCTCCACAATGACAGCAGCTTCTCTCCCCACTGAATGCCTGGAGAAAGAGAGAGCTAGGGGCTCCACCCAACCTCCTTTTCCCAGTCCAGATCTCACAGCCTCTCTGCCCCACATGAGAAAACCCCAGGCAAAAGAGTGTAGCCAGCTGGACCTCTACTCCTGTGGCCAGATCTTTTTGTCTCTCTTAAATATCCAGTAATTATTGTCTCCTAGCAACATGTATGGGGAAAATACTTCAAGAGAAAAAGAAAAACAAAAGGGGAACTCCTAAAACCCCAGCAAGCTGGATCATGATTGCAGAATGGCTAGAAGCTAAATATGAAATAATTTTTCTTATGTCCATTTGGCAGATGTGGTTTGCCTGGGCAACATCAAGAGAAAAATGGTATGTCACTTGGCATTCTCATGCAGTCATGATTTTAGTACTTAGTCCTGAGGTACAGCATACAACACAGACCATATATTGAAGACTCAGGAATGAAAAAATGAATGGTTATTATCTAAGGTTTATGAAGGTGTCTTGGTTTTGGAGACAAAACTTCTGGAGGAAACACTTTGGAATGAGTGTCTCCTCCGAAGGAAAAAGGGCTTCCCCTTTTCCTCCACCAATAAGACAAGTGGGTCACAGTAAGTGAAAGTGGATAAAAACAAACTTTATTAACACACAAACAAAACATGGTAGAACAGGATGAAAAAACCCTCAAAATACAACAGATTCCCAAAGATAGAACAGACACCGAGGCTTGGACCAGCCAGGGCCACCCCGATGGCCTGCAGGGGCCACCCGCAGGCTCCCCGGACCGGCAAGGAGGGAAGGGACGCAGTGAGGCAAGGGGAAGGGAAGGGAAAAAGAACAAGAAAATCAACAGAACCTTTCTCCCTCTAGCCGGAACACAAAAGAAACCCAAAAAAGCAGCACAGTGCTCCCGGCACACTCCCTCCTCAGCCCCACTGAGCCCCAGAGCCCCCGAGCCATTGGGCTGAGATATTCAGCGTTCAACTGACCCGAACCCGGTCCCATGGCCCCAGCCCCCGGGTCCATCTTAAAGGCACAGTGTCCTTGGGCATTGAGCAGATGGTTAAGGAATAAAGCGGCCTCATAATATCACCCCAGGACAGAAGGGCTGTTAGGAAACATCAAAACAAGTGTTCAGTGTGAACTGAACCAGATTTAAGTTGGCAGAAACCAACTGACAGCCCATAATTTACACAGCTCCCTCATCCATGCACACTTAAAAAAATGTTAATTAAAATATTTGAAGGTAGCTGACAGAACTGAGAGTGACTAGCTTCAGTGAGTCAAAAAGAAATCGATGTATTGTTCCAGATCTTTTGCTTCTATAAATCGACAATATATCTTAGTAAACTTCAGTGGAGTTTAGCTATTTTACATTGGCTGAGAATTCCGTTGCAGATGTTTTACATTATACTATTCATGCCTTAGGCACTGCCTTTTTCCAGCTTTTTGATGGAAACAGATTTTAAATTTTGGGGTTTGAGAGTGAAAATCATCACAGATAGAACTGCCACTGTTGATTTCAATCACTGATTGCTAGGAAAAGGCAATGGATGCTATCAGGAATAGCTGCATACCACCAGGAGGCTTGAAATATTGGAAGGAGTTGTCTGTCCCAGAGGAGATTTTGTTTAGTGGCTGACCTAGTATGTTCTGGCTGGACACATGATGAACTCTCCTGGCTGCGTCTCTAACTCATAAACCAAGCCAAGATCCAGGCCTGAGCATTGCCTTTTTTTTCACCCAATAAATAATGATTCACATCTACTAGTTTTAATCAAGTAAATTGAAAAATTACTATTAATCTAGTCAATGGTTACAGTTTGACTGATTTACACATTTACAGGTGGTAAACTTTTGAATTCATATTTGCCTGTGTAGCTGCTTACCTCTTTTCTACCTTGTGCCAATAATTTATTTTACTGTTGTGCTTTTTTTCTAGTTATCCATTTCATCTGGGAAATATTGAGTAGTGGGGAGATGTTTCTGATTTATTTCATGGATATAAAAAAGATGCTAGTGCAATAATCATCAGATATAATAAATATTTATCAAAGTCATATCACCATATGTTTTCAGCTAAGGTAAAGGCCAAGCATGCTTGCTGACAGAAGTACTGCCTTTGAATTTCCTCCTTAAAACATGTAATCATTGAAGTTCAGTGAACAAAAAATCTGATGAGAGCCATAAAATACTATCTACAAATAAAGAAGAGTATCAGTTCCAAAAACTTCTCTGCAGTTTCTTCTGCAAGGAAATGTCTTCAGTCATGGATGTCAAAATTATTGTCTGTGCATGTGCCAATAGGTGGATGGTGTAAAGTATGAATAGACATGGCATTGCAGAGCTGGCACAGAGCAGGAGTGTTGTGCTGAGCAGATGTCACTGGGAAAGTTAGGACTACAGCCCACCATTCTCTCCTTGACATCAATCTTTTGTGCCAGAATCTTTCAGTCACACCTGACCACAGCTCATTCTTCTGAGAGATGGGTGTAAACACTTGCAGCTTGGAAAGCTAGCTGGGCATCAGTCATGTTTGTTGAAGAGTAGACCTGCTGTACAGGTTGGTGAAAAGCTGTATTATTGTGATGGTCTTTTGTTGCCTGCCTAATTGCTTACTTAAAAAGTTGTGTGTCTGTGCATCTTCAACCCCAGTCTCTAGTACTCTGCAAAGCATATGTGATAACTGGCTGTTGTTTGGGTGGCATTACAAACAACACACAATAGAAGTTACAGTTAGGGAAAAAACTGCAGCCGTGCTTATAATAAACACTATCACTGCAAATTTATTAGGTGCTTTCTAGTGTGGATTCTACCCTAGAGACCCAAGAGGGAAAAGGCTGACCTAGGTTCAGATTAGTCGCAGGCTCATGTCACCTTAGGTACACAATTTTCCTTCCTTAATTTGATTCTGTATCTTTCTCAGTTTTACTTTCTGACAAGAATGCATGTTCGTTAGCCATGCAGTGAGTTAACAATACAACTTAACATATAGTGCTTTCTGGAATTGTGAAAATAATGCCCCCTGGAAAAAGAAGATAACAGTTCTGAACATGGGCTTAGTCCTTCTGTATTCTGAATCATCATGCAAAGCAATATATGCTGTTGTTATAAACTTCCTTGTCTGTCTATATTGTATTGAGGAAAAAACGGATAATGAAAAGCCTCTGAATAATCTTAGCATATACTCTGCATTACACATTGAAATGTGTATTGTAGTGGGATTTAATCTATGCTTTTTTCTCTTTTCTCAACTTCTGGAATGTGATGTAGCAAAAGAGACAGATTTTTTTAAACAAATTATTTGTAAATGGTACATTACAGTATATCCTGCAAATTGACATGCATTTCTTTAGATAGGTTGTTTATATAATGTTTTGTCAACACTATGTCATATTCTTCCATGCTGTATTCAGACTAAATGATTCTATGCTAGTCTCTTAGCATATTTTGTTACAATGAATGTTTCTCAAATTTATTTCTTACAATTTCTGAGCAACAAATATGCTCTTGGATTATTCATTTCAGCTTAAAACATCAAAAGATCAGAAATACATTTGCTGAGTTAAATTTCTTACATTTTTTGAAGCCTCCTTTCTCACAAAAGTAGTGTTATGATTACAGATCTGTTTCTCCACCTTTACAGGCTGTGATACTGTTGCTGATTGTGGAGGTATCTCACAGGGGTAGCAAGGCAGAGAGAGGAGAGAGAAATGCAGCAGGCAGGAACGGTGCTCCAAGATTGATTTATTAATTATTTCCCCCACTATATCATAGACTTTTTCTTCATAAGCTAACTGATCAAAGGACATGCCACCCCCTTGGGGTCATTGGCTAAAATCCTAACACATCCATTATCAAAATATTTTTCTATTGTACTATAAACAAAGCTTTACAAGGTCATATGTGTTCAAGTTTACAAAACTTACTAATATCTTCTGTGAGAGAGAGAAAACTCTCACAGGACTAAAAAGAAGCAAGGATTTTTCTTGCTAGCAGCATATTTGTATTCACGATTCCTCCTTTTTTTAAAAAAGATAACAAACCTACTAGGTGTTCATCCTAAAATAGAAATTTGCATCAGTTATTAATTCTAAACATATCCTTGAGGCTTTAACTATCTGACTCTATAACAAGAAATTTAAAGTTCAGTCTCTGCTTGTGGAAGGACCATCCCAGTCTCTATTTGTGGAAGGACCATCCACCTGATGGTTGACATCCTGGTCATCATCAGAAGAGTCATTAGGCTGACGATCTGCATTCTGGTCGCCATTTGGATGGTCTGCATTCTGGTCATCATTTGGAGGTTGCCTGTTCTGCCTCTGGTGCCGTAGGTCAGGGTGAACACATTTTGCAGGTTGCCACCGTACCCCAGTATCTGTGGAAACGCAAGAATACTCACAACTCCATAAGCTCATGTAGGCCTTCCCACTTGTCAGTAAGTAAATTCCGTACCCAGACTTTTACCCAAGGCAGTTGTGTCTTGCCTGAAGACTGCAAAGATAGAAAACGATTCAGAATAACAGAATTATTTGAATTTTGTGTACTGTAAGGTGATTAATTGTATACAAAGCTTTTTCCAGTTGGCTGTATGGGGTTTCTCCATGCATTCCCCCTTTCTGTTTTTTTAAAACACACTTCCAAGTACCATGAGCATGTTCGACAATGGCTTGGCCAGTAGGAGAATGCAGGATACCAAAGGTATGGTCTACACCCCATAGGTGCAGGAACTGCTGTGTCTTCTCTGAAGCATAGGCAGGAACATTATCGGTTTTCACATTAGCTCGTGTGCCCAGGACCAAGAAAGCCAATTTTCAATGGGCAATGACATCACGGCCCTTCTCTCCGGTGTGAGCAGTAGCTCACATAACTGAAGAGAAAGTATCAATAGATACATGCACATATTTAAGCCAGCCAAATTCAGGGATGTGTGTTACATCTGTTTGCCAAAGCTGTAAGGCCTTTAGCCCTCTGGGGTTTACCCCCGGTGGCAAAGGCGCAGCAAGCCCGTAACAGTCAGAACAAGCTCTGACAATGTCACACACTTCAGTTGGCATTAAATGAAGCTGCTTCTGCAGGGTATGTACACTTTGATGGAAGAAACCATGTGATGCCTTGGCTTGTGCAATTTTGTCAAGCTGAGGCCCTACATGTTGTAATGGGGAATCCTTACACATATAAAACAGCGATGAATGTTGGAAGGAAATATGAAGTGATATTTTTATAGATGCTCAGAGGATGTTTTATTCCTCCAGCTGCATGGCTGGAGTTCCCAGGCAGACTCTCCAGAGAGTCATCAGACCCTGCTTTTTTCCTGGGCCCGGGCACCCAAACCAACCAATCAGGAACAGGTATGGGGCACACGTGACATGGGGACAGGGACAGGGGCAGACTCGTACACTCTGGGGTCCCCTCCCCCCAGGACTTCAGGGGAGAGGTACCTTCACAATTCACCCTTTGTTTTTAAATAAAAGAAAATTGGAAACAGTTGGATAAACATAAAACAATTTCAAAAGAAAATAAACCACTATCTTGAGTCCCCAAATATCCAAACAGATTTTCTTTGGAGTATCAGAAGGCAGACAGGACTTGAGCATGCTTCAGATGGAAACTGAGTCAGGAGAGGGTTTTTTCCCTTCTGTACCAGTTGGAATCTTAGAAAATGACAGTTAATTTCTTCCCTCCCTCCTTCTCATCCCCCCATCAGCATTGCAAAGGGGGTTCATGGCAAATGAGAAAGCATGGTTTTGTGAGGGGAACCAGAAAAGGAAATTTGGATTGGGCATATATGGGGGATAAAGGGGCATGGGATAAACAGGGAAGGTGGGATAGGGATTATGGGGATATTGTCTTGCATATCTACTACCTTTCACAGGAGCACCCCCAGGGCCTGTAACACATGCAGCCTGTGGGCCCTTCCTTCCTTGCACAATTTTAAATTCTACTCTTTCTCCTTCTTCTAAGCTTGGAACATTACTTTTGGGGTTATTTTTCACAATAGTAGATTTATGGACAGAAATACTTTCTCCCGTATCAGCTCTCAAAAAGAAACCATAACTTTTCTTTACATTATACCATTTTACAGTTCCAAAAACCTTAGCTGCGATAACCTTTTTTTCTTTTTCCGTGTTGCTGTGTTCTTGCTTTCACTTTTGGTTTTGCTCGCTCTTGTGCTGAAGCTGCAGCAGCTGGAACCACTGGGGCCAGGACTCCCAGCATGTTCCTGCTGCAGGGTTTCGACTCCTTGGGATCATGTTTGGGGCCGCACGGTTTCGGTCTAGCTGTGCTGCTGCACGCTGCCACTGCCGGCTACTCTGCCGTCGGCAACCTCTGCACTGCCGCTTGGCGCTGTGCTCGCTTCTCCTCTGGAGCTCCACGCAGCTGCTCCATGCTTTCTGGGCTTTAGCGCAGCTGCATGGCTGCGCCCTTTAAGGCGTTTGCATGTGCGTGGCTTTGTACCACCGGCGCTGCTGCTGCTGTTGGCTATGTTGCTGCTGGGCGCTAGCGCAGTTCCCTTCTCACCGCCCCCACACCACTCAGGCGTCTCTGGCTCGGCTTGGTGTGGCTCACTGTGAACGCCATAGCGACTGCTGCTATCGCCGCTGCCTTTTTCAGTGTGAAGCTTGGGCTCGGACCGTCACTTGCCAGGCGGCGCAGGGCGGCCACCGCTGGGTCGCGCCTCTGCAGCCACCACTCTTGCCGCTGCCCTCGCCGCTCCCTCTGCTGCTCGTGTCTGTGCTCTCACAGCTTGCGCTTTGCGTTTTTCAGCAGGTATTTCTACTAGATGTCCTTCTTTATTCACTGTAAGAATATCTTGGAGACCCCTAGGAATGCACTCTTGCATCCAGCGTCTTCGTCGTTGCTCTCTCACCCGTGCACTCCGATACAGGGATGGGGTCTGTTCTACGGCTTGTGCTTTTAGGGGGGCTGGGCGCCTCCACCGCAGGCACTCAGCCACAGGCACGTCTGCCGCAGGCACCTCTGTGTTACTGGGACCGAGTATATGATTTATGAGAGCATCTTCAATTGCAAAAGATGCTAGGATCAATTCTACTACCATTCCACTTCTTGACTGAATCATTATCAACTCATAGATTTCCTTCAAAAAATTGTACTCTCTAGATACAGGAAAACTAACATCAAAAATTAAATCTCGAGTGGCATAAAAATTTTTTTGAAAAGCCAGTCAAAAAAGTGTTCTAAATGTCCTGGGTCCAGTTTCAGATTTACAGTCTTCTTCAGCTCCTCTGTGTCTGCTTTTCTTACATAAATTCTTCTCTCCGGTTTCTGGTTTTTCTTCTCCGATAAAATAATCTAGGAATGTGAGGACTTTTTCTGCTTATCTTTTCTAAATTGACTACTTAAACTATAGACATTCTATATCGTTATAAAACCTAGGTACAGTTTTCTAATATGCGACAAAGCCAACACAAATATATTTATATCAGGACTAAAAAGAAGCAAGAATTTTTCTTGCTAGCAGCATATTTGTATTCACAGCTGACCTCTTTTTAATTGTCCATACCAAATGGTTCACAGAAGCTGTGAAAGATTAAAGAGTTCCTACTGAATAAATGCAATTACTTCTACTTTTTGCCAACATGCAATTCTGAGAGGTACCGAATAGCACTCTGATGCTGCTGGGATCAGGCTTTATGGTGCCATATGCCAGCCAATTATCCCAGTGTCATTCGGCACAGAACTAGTGTTTCCCACATGTCCAGATCATGCAATTAGTGTGCTTATGTGAAACGGAATTGCAGCATAGTGAATGAGTCAGAGGCTAGGTGTAGCTTGTCCAGCCAACTTTCATTTTGCCAGGAAATAGCAGCTAGGCTGATGGTGGCTGCCACAAATAGAAGGGGAAGCTCCTCTCACTGTGTTGGTCTGTGTGTCCCAGACTCACAGAAGAATTTAGATTGAAAGGAACATTTGTAAGCCATGCATTCCAAACTCATGGCTGTTGTCTCCTACTCCCCCAAATCTGATGTCATCCACAAACTCAGAAAGGATGGCTGTATCTAATAATCCAAATCACTGATAATGATCTTGAATAGCATTACGACCTACACCATGCTCTTGGTGTCTTGGGAGTAGCCATGTCTATGCTGCATTCAGAATTTCTTCTAACCTCTTGAGCAAATTTAGAGCCTGTTTTGGGAGAAGTATATTATTGCAGCTGGACTTGACTAATACCCAAATTTAAAGGCAGTTCAGGTAGATCTGCTGTAGCATGAAAACACACATGGAGGGAGTTAGGGTTTGATGCACAGGAATTAGAAAAACATTGTGCTTTCCTGAGACCGGATGGTATTTTTCTAAGCAATACTCACATTTTTTTCTCCAAGTTGCTTTTTTCCTTGTCTCCCTTTGAATACCACTTAGCTTTATGGGGGAAGGAGAAGAGTCTAAGGGATCCTCCTTTAATACTGCTGTGAGTATTCGAGGAGAGGATTCCAATTTGTGGAATTTGTAGCTGAACTGTAGCTGTACTCTGAGGTGCAGAAAGAGGAAAATAGAAACACTAATATGGGCTGCAATCTCTGAACTACAATCTCTGTCAGTGGATCCTAAGTCTTACCTCAGGGAATGTTCTACACTCAGCCTCATGTTTGTGGAGTTTTCTGCTTAAAATGGGTTTCTGGCAAAAAAAAAAAGCTGCTGAATGTGTTTTGATCTTTGCTTGCCTCCATGTTCCAAGTGTGGTTATAGAAAAGTTCTCTGCGATTCACTTAAAAGTTGCAGCAAAATTTAGCCTGAGATGAAATAGAAATCTGAAGCCAGTAAGAAGTGTTTGGTAAACTGTGAAGGAAAGGTAAGCCTTTCAGGTGTCCAACTAAAATCAGAGGAAATTCAGAGGAATTCTTTCAGGTGTCCAACTAAAATCAGAGGAAAGAGAGGAATTCTTACAGAGAATGCTTTGAAGAGCTACAGAATCAAAGAATGGGTAGGGCTGGAAAAGGCCACAGTAGGTCATCTGGTCCAACCTGCTCAGCCATGGTTATTCTAGAACACATTGCACAGCATTGCATCCAGACATCCAGTTCTTGAATATCTCCAGTGAGGAAGACTCGCCAACCTCTCTGGGCAATCTATTCCAGTGCATGGTCACCAGCACTCCTCATAGTCAAGTGGAACTTCCTGTGCATTAGTTTCTGCCTATTGTCTTTTGTCCTATTGCTTGGCATCACCAAGAAGAGATCCATTCTCTTGACACTCTCCCTTCAGATGCTTATATGCATTAATGAAGTCCCCTCTCAGTCATCTGAACAGGCCCAGCTCTTTCACCCTATTGTTGTAAGAGAGATGTTCCAGTCCCTTAATCATCTTTGTTGCCTGCCACTGGACCCAAGTCAGGATCTTCACATCTCTTGTACTGAGGAGTTTAGAACTGGGCACAGCACTTGAGATGTGGCCTCACCAGGGCTGGGTAGAGGGGCAGGATCACCTCCCTCAGCCTGCTGGCAATGCTCTTCCTAATGCACCTCAAGATGCCATTGGCCTTCTTGGCCACAAGGGCACACTGCTGGTTCCTTGACAGCTTGTTTTCCACCAACAGCTACATTAAGTTTCTCCTGCTCCTGTTTGTCCTCAAGAGGAACCTTCTTCTTCTCACTGGGTATGGATAGTTATGGTCATTATGCCAAAGGTAGCTTCTGGGAATCTACCCCCAGCCCTCATGATATACAGTTACCACAGCTCTGTTAATGGACTGTCTGGGGCACAGGCTCCTTGTTCCTTCAGTGGATCCCCTCTTTGTCAAGCCATGTTGACTTTTGCTTTTCTCTGAGCTGCTTGCCTCTTACTTAAATGTTTAATAATGGAAGGCTGATGTGTAAAAAAGAGCAGTTGTATCAGTATTATTGTGTGAAGCCCCATTTATTTCCATGTTCCTAAAGAACATCCTAATTTCCTGTTACACTTTTGCTTCCATTGGTCATTATAGTGTTTTATAGTGAGTTCTTGGAAACATGCACCCTGGGCACACCTATCACTTTTTTGCATGGGAAGGGTGCTCAGACTTAAGTCTTCTGGGGTTTTGAAGACATAATACGTCAAGATGTTTGCATGAGCATTTCTAACACCAGGTAACTACTGGCCTTTCTGACTATCTCTTTCAATGAGAGCTGTCAGACACAGCAGCTTTTTAACAGGGCCAGTCTGAGTGTTCTCTCTGTGATGTTTGTAAGTACTACTTTCCTAAAAGTAGTGATATTATAAAAGTTGCTTGAGAGCTGGGATTTTTAGAGGCTTACTCAAACAAGTAAGCTCAGTGCTGTCAATAAATACAGCTGTCTGAGACAGCTTTGGGCTGTGGAGATACTACTACTATAACAACTGCAAACCAAAATGCACCCTTCCTAGAAACTGAAACTTTAGTGTGTACACCCATAGGATTTTTTGAGAGGTTAGATGCAGCCTTGTAACAATGAGAGGCATTATTCCTCCCCTTTATATTGTTTATTGTGTCCATTTAGGTATTTCTAGTGAATGTTCATTATTTTAATATCCTTCTTTCTGCTCTTCTAATTGCATCTTACTAGGAAGATAATACTCATTAGTACTTGTTCACTTGTTGCAAGGATTGGACTCAAGATTGTTATAGAATTAGTTCTCTACTTCAACATAGATGCCAAACCAGTATTTCTCTCACCGTTAAACAAGCTTTTGAAGACTGGTCTTGTCAAGCTGTGAGAATGATTTTAAAACTAAAAGGCATGTACATTTTATAAATATTTCTCATCTGTCCTGTACATGAGAAAACAGCATGTGTTCAGGCATGCTGCAGAAGTATTTTTGAATTTCTTGTTCCATCACCAAGACATTGTAATTATTATTTCTTTCTGAGCATAATAATATGAATAATTTAGCATAAATAATATTTAAGTCTGAATTACAGGCTTTCATGTCTTTATTAAATGATTTGATCTTTATGTGCTATATGTACTGGGAGACCACCAAATTTCACAGACTCCAACCTGACAAGTACAAAGCAGAAATAAACCGAGTTTTGGTAAGGGATATTACTTTCTAATGAGACTATGTGATCTATGACAAAGCTAGCTCTTTTTCACACTAATTCCATGTTTTCACTCTTACTTATTGAGTTCAGATTTCTCATCTGCTACTGCTGACACCATTGAAAACCTTTCTTTCTGGTTAAAGTTATGTGAATAATTAGGGTTTTTTGATTGGTTGGGGTTTTTTTTGTTTGTTTGTTTGTTTGGTTTTTTTTGTTTTTTTTTTTTTTTTTTTTTTTTTTTGTTTGTTTTGTTTTTTTGTTTTGCTTTTTAAATTCTTCAGCTGAATAAAAATGTTTTTTGGGAAAATGAAATTTTCCTTCCCAGAAGGAAGCATTTGCTTTTGGACCTGTGTTGTTCTTCCAAAAATACAATGAACTTTTATTTTTAATGGACATGAAAACTTTTTGCTTTAGAAATATCATATCTTTGACTTATGAGAAATTTTTGTTTATATTGTTACATGTTTCAAATTGACCAGAATTTCACATCAGTTTTCTTGATCTGGAGCAGTGTTTAAATGAATTAATTATCTCTTCAAAGGGATTTCCCTGCTCTTTTGCTAATACTTTAGACACACACACATCTTACAAAGCTTCTAACAGATTATAGGAGTCTTCCCACCTGTTTCACATACTCAGTCACTTTCTTTACAATATCTCCATGCAGCTTGTCAGGAGCTACTCTGACCACTCTTGGTCCATTCTTTTATTTTTTTTTTTTAATATCCATGAAGATGAAGAATCTGACAAATGCAGAAAGTCTCCTCTTTCTCACCTATAGGCTGAGGAGAGATGGGTGGTCACAATACAAGGTTCCCCACACTGCACCATTCCCAGAGGTGGGCTGATTTGGCAGTCCCTAGTGGAGAAGGCATGACTGCGCTTCACTACACCAACTGCTCATTTGGTGATGTTTTCTAAGGAGAGGTCCTGTCTTCTGGAGCCTGGGCTGCAATTCTTCTTGTTTGATTTAAAAGTGACTAAGGAAAGCATTCTCTAGTGAAGTACCCACTCCCTTTGGCAAACTAAGACCTGTTTCTGCATGCTGTTGTGAAGGAATTCCCACTGGAGTCAATACACCTGCTGCACCTTGGTTTGCTATCATACCCTAATATTTTTCCATATTGAGGCATGAAATTCTTCAAAGTGTTTTTTTCCTTTTAAGATTTTTCTTTCTTTTGTTGAGCTTTCTTCATGTTTTGTTATAATGTATCCTCTCTGGCTAGATACATTTTAATGTAGTAGTATATTTAACTGAGAAAGCTAATTTATCGATCTTTCTAAAGTTGTAGAAGTCTGTAATTTCAGCTTGGGTATCAATTTAGTCACCTCTTTCTTTTTTATTTCCCAAGCCATAATCTAGCTTTTTCCATTATTTTAATCATAAAAAATATTGGTAACTAAACATAAATATGTATTCCTTTCTCATCTTGTGTTAGGTCCCTAATATTTTCTCATCATTTATTAATTACATATTCAATTTTCTAATTTAATTACTTTGCTTTCTAATTTTCCATTACATGCTCCCATTTTCATATTTATCCAAATAAATTATTATTATACATTATATTATACAGTGGTCTGTGAGAAAAATTCATAATAATAGCTTATGATCAGAAAAGGGACTCTCCGAAATTACGTCATAATTTTTCCTTATTTGTTACTTCTCAGTGTCTCCCCTATCAAATCTATTCTGTATGTAAATGGAAAGATTTTCTGTAAATCAAACTGTATTGTTTTGGCCTTGTACTGATGCCATGTTGATTTTTTGCCTTTTCTTTTATACCCCTGATATACCTTTTTACAACTTCTGTATTCTTAGTGCTTTTTGCCTACATGCTTAGACTTGTTTGTTCAGCTGAGACTAAACATCTTAGAAGCTTCGTAGGAAAGGGTTAGTGTGCCCCAGACCCCAAAGTCCTCTCCAGAACACATTCTGTAAACTAAGGTAGAACCATCCAGGGGAAGGTTCCTTGGGGAGGGGGGCTCACTTGAGCCTCTCATTGGGGAATTTTTGATAGATATGCTAATTAGTAAGACCTATAATGTGATACCAGATTGTTTGGGGGTGTGCTTTTGCAGTGTGCATTTCGCTGCATTTGACCTGGATGTAGTGCACCTAAGGATCCTTAAGGCAAATACCAAGGTAAAATTCCTTTTTCCCCTTCTAACCATGTTTTGACTCTTGATTTTAAGACCAGGAAAAGGCATCAGTACCGTCTGTCCTGCTATCCCCATGATAAGCTGATGCAGACTTAGCTGTTGAGATTTCAGACACACAAAAATACAAGATAGATTCTTGCTGGATACTTTCTGTGTTCCTGTAGCCCTGGGGATGAGTTACAATTTTATAAATGAACACAAGGAAAATGGATGGATGCATTAAAAGCAAACAATAACAGACTTTGAAAAGTATGTTCTTATATTCATCCACATTCAAGTGAACACTTAGGCATAGATTAATGAGATGCAAACCAAAAAATGAGTGTGACAACCATGGACTTGCTGAATTATTGACTTTACTATCCCTATGTATACCTGAATTTGAGCCACCTGCCTACAAATGAAGAGGAGGGTCACAGCAAGATGTAGGTGATGCCAAACATAGGGACAGGTGGGAGCCTTGAACATGGGAGTTTGGAATATTTCACACCCTGTTTCCATAGCTGCTCTTTTTCCATTCAAAGCTCTGATCTTGAGCGGCTCTACATCTGGTGGGGCTGCTCACAGGATGTCCAAAGCAGGTGGGATACAGCTGTGCTAGGGCCTGAAAATCATGATGGGCAGCCAGATGAGGTTATTTGAAAAATGGCCAGCTGCAGGTCATGTCTTTTTAATATGTTGGACTTTTGAGGGCATTCAGCCTATGCATGAAACCTTCATGGGAGTTGTTTCATGTGACTACACATCTTGCTCTTGTTCTGATGAAAGTATCACCCCAGTTCCATGATAGGTATGCTTAGTGACTGGTTATTCGGCCTTTCTCTACTTGATATAAGTATAACCTTCTCATAAGCATGTGGTCTTACCAAAACCAGAAAGAAGGTCGGTATTACTTCAAATTTGTTATACCTACCACTTCCAAATGTAGTTAGTAAAAATGGCACATCCTGATGCTGGAAAATTCTCAAATATTTACACATTCTGATGGATGTGTAGAGACAGTAAGGGAAGAAATGAAGTGGTTGTACTGCTTCAAGCATTTCCCTTAAATTTTCAAGTAAAAGACATCTGAAGGCTAGGAGTGGAAGAGAAGATAGTTTAGCCTCAATATGTTTAATTTAGTAAAGTTCTGTTGTAGATATAAAAGGAAAAAACACTATTGCCTGTATTTCTGGCTGTGTGTACTGAATTCCTGACACAAAAAACCTGTTGCCTCCTTATGGAGACATGGAAAGTTATCTCAGCTCTTCTATTCCCTTTGTGATTATAATTTGTAATATTATTGAACATCTAATAAAGTGTTTAAGGAATCTCTTAGCAGGAAAGATTCGAAGCAGAATCATGACAATTCTGTTGAAGTCTGTTTCCTTAAGTAGCATGCTACAAAATGGAACAGACTTTCTTTAGGAAGTTCAGCAATGTGGGACAGCTGAGATAGATGCTGACTGTGCATGTGATGGAATGGGGACCAGTTCATGGTGCCTGCTGAAGACTTGCTGTGCTTTGTGAGTGCTCCCGTGTCCTTTGGAGGAACCTGTAAATCCACAAAATGACATGTGGCTCCTCAGACTGTTGATACCTCATGAGTAAGCAGGGCAGTTTCTTCATGTAGTAGTGTGTTGTTGCTGCTGAACTGCCTACAAGAATTGACAGTACTGACTTGCTGTTCACATTAATTTGTTTCACCAGGAGCTCTCTGGTTTCTATGAGCTTATTACTGGTATAAAAAATCCTCTGCTGCAGAATGAGAAGTGGAAACTGCAGATGTGAAGTTATATGCTTCTTGCAGGACTTCTGAAAACTCTGTGAGAGCTGGGGCCAGATGGACAACTGAATAATGATCCCAGGGGATGGCAGAATCTCTGGTGTCAGAAAGTGTATCTCTACTCAACTTTCTTACACAATGCCCTCCTGCTTTTTTTCTTTATAACACAGATAAGGCTGAGGTAGGTTTATTGTATTTCAAGGTCATTGTATTTCAGCTTATCCATTGTATACGAAAAAAGTGACAAACATTACTTTTGAACTACAAGTTGCTGCATAATTCTAAAAATGTAAGAATATATTGAGTCTACACCTAATTTTTTTATGATACAATTAATGTTTATAACTTGACATTAACTTGTTATATCCCTGGATGGTATTTAAATTTTCAGAATGTTTTACAACATAATAATATCCTGATCAATAGTGTCTTTTTTGCAGACTAACAGAACTGTTTTATTAAAATCAGGTAAGGTACTGGTCTTACTCTATTTTTTTCCCTCTGTTTTTAAGTTCAGTGAAGGAAAGAATACAAGGCTAGAGATAAATAACAGAGACAATAACAGCAGAAGAAAGAGAAACATAAGGAATGAAGAGGAATGAAGCTGAGAAGGTCTGCAGGCATCATTCAGGATTAACTTAAATATTGCCTGTTCTTTTTCCAGGTTGCTCAATGGTTTAGGTTGAAAAAGATCCCTAAGAACAGCAAGACCAACTGTTAACCCAGCATTGCCAAGTTCACCGCTAAACCCCATGCCCAAGTGCCACATGTTTTTTGAACACTTCCAGGGTGGTCATTCCATCACTTCCCTGGGCAGCTTGTTCCGATGCCTGACCATGCTTTCAGTGAAGAAGTTTTTCCTAATATATAATCAAAACCTCCCCTGGCTCAACTGGAGACCATTTAATCTCATCCTGTCACTTGTTACTTGTGAGAAGAGTCTGGCCCCCATCTGGTTACAACCTCCTTTCAGGTAGTTGCAGAAAGTGATAAGGTCCCCCCGTAGTCTCCATTTCCCCAGTCTGAATAACCCCAGTCCTGTCATCTGCTCCTCCTAAGACTCTTGCTCCGCTCCCTTCATCCTGTTTTGTTGCCTTTCTCTGGGTATGCTTGAGTACTTCAATATCTTGTAGTGAGGGGCCCAAAAGTGAACACAGTACTCAAGGTACAGCCTCATCAGTTTCAAACAGAGGGAGATGATCATTTCCCATGTCCTGCTGACTGCACTATTCCTGATAAAGACCAGGATGCCACTGGCCTTGGCCACATGGGCACACTGCTAGCTCAAGTTCAGACACCTGTCCACAGGCACCCCCACATCTTTTTGCTGCCAGGCAGCTTTCAGCTGCTGATCCAAGCCTGTATCATTGCATGAGGTTGTTGTGACCCAGGTGCAGGGACCTGGCATTTCACCTTGTTGAATCTACAACTGGCCTCAGTACGTGGATCCAGCCTGTTCAGGCCTGTAGAGTCTTCTTACTCTCAAGCAGGTCAACACTCCCACCTAACTCGGTGTTGTTTATCAACAACTGTCCATTTTCAAAGACTTTTTGGCATTTATATCACTTAAGTGTATTTCCTTCTGGCTGGCGAGGTTTGTACTTCTTCATCTTCCCAAGACTGGACATTTTTTGGGGTTTTACTTATTTATCAGTGTTGAATTACTGCTTTTCTGAGCTCAACAGTGCTCTTTTCCACTTTTCTGTATTTAGAATCCATAAAGCTTAAAAATAGATGTCTAGTCTCGAGTACATATATAGTTTGTCTGAGTTCTGTCTAGAACAACTTAATGGGGAGATGTTGTTATGGGTTTGCATGGCCTGGTTTTTGGTAACAGGGGCTACAGGGGTGGCTTCTGTGAGAAGCTGCTGGAAGCTTCATTCATGTCCAGTAGATCCAGTACCTCAAGGCTCCAAATATGGATGGGTGGCTGGTCAAGGCTGGGCCAATTAGAAATGTTGGTAACACTTCTGTGATAACTGATTTAAGAAGAAAGGAAAAGTTGTTGAGCAGTTGTAATTGTGACCAGAGAAGAGGAGGGTGAGAATATGTGAGAGGAACAACTCTACAGACACCAAGGTCAGTGGAGAACGGAGGGTAGTATTTGGTGAGTGATCTCTCCTGGTCCTTAACTCATGAACTCTTTGTTATATTTTCTCTCCTCTGTCCAGCTGTGAAGGGGAGTGAGTGACTGACTTTGGTGGGTGTCTGGAATCCAGCCAAGGTCAATCCACTACATAGAAAAAAATGGTACTGTGACCTTCTGTCACTGCAGGTCCTAATAAAATTACATTTTATTAGGAGTATTGCTGGAGATGGGAGTTACCTTATTTTGTTAAATTCTCTGTCTTCATTGAAGTGTTTCTGCATTTAAAAATACTCACTGAAAAGTAAAAAAACAGCAATAAAAGTTTAAATCCATTATTTTGATCAGATAGATGGTTTAGCCTTGTGTTTGTCTAGTAGGGTAGGATCTCTATCTATGCAGCTGAACAGAGTCAAGGTCTTTGTGCTTGCAGGACCCAACATGGAGAAGAAAATCCACTCCAGCAAACCAGCAGGGCATGTCCACAGCTTCATGCTCACTGTTTATTATCAACATGACAGGAATCAACTCTGAAATAGAAACTGCATTAGTTAAAATAGTCCTGAGCCTATGGGCAGTTATCTATGGGTACATGTTGATGGTAGATGATACCATTATTTCTGGCTTGGCTGCATGCTAAACACCTGTATAGTTCCTGACTAGTAGGGCTGTTTTGTGCATTGTTTCTCCATACACTGTGCTCAAGTCAGGCATAACTGTCAAACCATTACAACCTGTGGAATGATGTCTTCTGGTTCTTGGTGTGAGTTGAGTTGTTCCTTAGGGTTCTTGCCACAGTTTGCATGTTTCAGCTGCTGTTACTGAGGAGGACTCAGTCAACCCTTTCTGAATATTGAGAGTTCCTCAGGGTACATGTATTTCCCCAAAAGGAGTACATATTTTCTTTAGGAATGCTACTCTATTTTTTTAGAAGTAAAAAACATAACAGAAAAGTATACTTTTCTGAAAAAAATTTCTGACGGTTTGTTGTGCTGTTAAATCTACAAGACTATTTTGTGAAAGTATAAATTCATGTGATTATTTGGGTGCATTTTTAAATATCTTTGTTTGCTTTCTGCATTTCTACTGCAATGTTAGTGAAGCCTTCAATAAATTTGTTGGCTGCAACAGAAAATATTATTCAGCCCCTTTTGCCATCTGTTGTTAAGCAGCCATCATTAAAAAAATCCTGCAGTCATTAAAAATCTCAAAAGGACTTGTTAAGTGAAATGTCTGGCATTAAAATACACATTACATTTACCTTGAAGTCCCAGGCACCAATATCAATTACTTGGTATTCTGTCATTATTTAACAATGGCATAATTTTTTATGTTGACTTGTCACTCCTGCCAGAGAGTAGGTGCTTGTGAAATAACATTTTAAGTGCATCTACAGCATGAGGCAGAGTTGAAATGATGACTGATCAGATGAAGGAGGGAAGAACCTTTGTCTGTGCTGCAATTAAAAACAGCTTTTTTTTTACTGTATATAAAAAAAGCTAAGCCTTGAGGAGCCTCCAAGTACTCAATGTTTATCCCAGTCCTGGGAACACGCAAAGAAAAGCAAATGAATAAAATATGTTTCTTAGAAATGTTTTACATAAATCTGAACCTAAGCATTCAGGACTCTTTATGGAATCATAACTGCATCCTAATGGTTTTCTTGTCACTACACTGTTGGCACTATCACTGATGAACACCAGTGGTACAAACACACAAACATCACCATAGTTTTCTCACCTGCAAGATGTGGTGTTTGCTCATTAGGAACCACAGTCTAGTGCTGTTTGCTGAAGTAGGAGCATCACCCTTCTCTTCTGATCCCTCCACATTGGTGCTGTACATTTATATATAACAGCTCTAGTATCTGTGCCCTCTTTCTTCTAAACTTTTGACTCTTTTTGCAAAAGCTAAAGTCACATAAAATAGTTTTGCAGTTATACTTGTTTTTCCTTGTCACAGTTTTAATTCCAAAAGTTTAACCTGATTCTGTTAATTCTGTTAAGTGAGGTGAACTCTGTTGATATGTAATGCAAAATTATCATTATGTCAGAGTAAGGATATTTGTACAATGTTATGCCATTTACAGGCTATAGAGAGATATCTATATATCTATATAGTGGTGATAGCCTGCATCTTACACACAAAGATGACAAGTAACTTTATTTTATTGACTTTTCCTCTTGAACCCTCTGAGTGACCAAAATTAACTCCTTTGTTTAGCTGTGGCAAAAGAATAAGGAATTAGTGCTCACCTGAATGGAATTTTAATGCTTTCACCTAAACAGCAGTACAATCTAAGGCCCAGCACAGTTAGGCTCTATTAAGTAAGTTAAAACAAATGCTAAACTGTTCTTCATCTGTATAAATAAAAGAGGAGTGGAACTGCTGTAAGAAAAGAAGGTAGGAAGTGGGAAATTAACACTACCAGAAGGATAACAAAAATAATTTAATTTGCTCAGTTTGAACTTAATGTACTTGATTTACAAGACATTGGATATTTTCCATACCAAAATAATTAGAGAAATGGAATTTTGACTCTGTTTTTAGAAATCTGAAATTCCAAATTCAGTGAAAGATTTATAATCGGGCTTCTCTGCTAGGGCAGAATTTCTGGATTGGGTGGTTTATATTAATATTTTTTAGAATGACTTTTGAAAGAATGAAATGAAAGAATGAATAATTGAAGGCACAGAAATAAGTGGCAGAAATAGATGGAATTCAGTATGCATTTGCCAGTGGTGTTCTAGATCAGTCTATGTGATTCACTACATAATACATATTCTAGAAAAATGGGGAATGGAAGTTTCATACAGTTAAAATTTGTGAAATTATGGTGCTATGTGGTTTTTTAACCTGAAGGAAATGGGGATCAAAATTAGAAAAGGAAGATGGCATAGGGAAATGGCTGATGGAGAGGCAAAAACAGGTTGTGAGAGAAGGTGAGTTACGGGAGATATCTACAGAAATTCCTCTCGACCTTGTGGCCTGGCCGATTGTATTAGCAAATTAGGATGACAGAATAGGAAGAACAAAGAAATAAAAACATTCAGAAAGCCCCATCAGTGAAGACAACTGAGGGATAAAAGAGAAAAAACACTTAATGACTGTGAGATGGAGTAACTACACAGGGATGAAATTTAGCAATGGAAGTGTAAAGTTGGACATCTTTATGTTTAGTAACAAGAAAATATTTCATAATATGGCAGTGAAAGAAAAAGATAGTCTTAGGTCTACTGCTCATTCACATAGTTATGAATAGTAGTATAAAAGTGCAATTGCCATCCTAGGAAGTGTCAGGCAAGTTATTTTAAAGGGAAGCATTTGAAGAAGCCATTGCTCAAGTCCCTGTATACTGCACCATTGTGAGGAATGAGACAACTCTTATTATTTATTAAAAAAATTAAAATCATTTATTGAAAAACCAAAAAAAAAAAAAATTACAAAAATTAGCAAAAGGTAAAAATTTGGGATCCTTTGGCTCGTTGGTGGTATGCCCCAGGAGCGCAGGGATTAGAGATCTTATGGCTGAGACAGCACTGGACCTCTGATGGAAAAGGGAACTTGTAGTGCTGGGCTGGCTCTTAACTAATAAAATTATTAAAGGCTCCTTAAAAGGAGTAAGGCTTAATATGCCCAGCACTGGTGTCCACTGCAGCTAATCTGCAGGGTCTCTCCCCCTGCCCGCAGGCTTCATCGGTGTTTTATGCTGCCTTTGCTCCACCCCAGTCTGCCCACAGCTCGCCCCTTTGGCCCAAGGTGATTGGTACTTTCTCCTTTGACAGATCATCGCTGTCTACCAATGGCTCGTCGTTGTTAGGGGGGTGGTATCAGCTGGAGTAAGGATGGTAACATGCCCTCATTAAAATTCAGGTTGCTATGGAGCTTACCTGCAGGATAAGGGCTATGGGGCTAAAAGTAGCTGTTGGCTGTTAAAACTGGGGGGTTGGAGTTGGTCCTTGGACTAAAGTGCCAAGTAAAAATTCCTAAACCATCTTAAAATACATCTAACACATCTTAAAACAATTGTAAAAGTAGACAATGAACATAGGAAAAGTAACTCTCACAGGGTACAAGTGGTTCAAGTTTTAAAAAGGGATTTTTTTCAACTGGGGAATTTTTAACTTGGGATTTTTAACTTGGGATTGTGGAAATAAACTACTAGAACAGTTAAGACACCAACAATAGAACCTGATTTTTGTACCTGGGCTGATGGATTAATTTTAATATATGGATAAAAAAAATTTAACTCAAAATTAACTAATTAAAGCACTTAATATGCAAAGACCAAGCATAATTAGGGATTTCATGTATGACAACCATTCACATTCAAGAAATTATCAAGAAAGACAGAGAAAACCAAGTAGGTTGATTGGGAACTAATAGATCCAGGCTCTCAGATAAAAGCTTAGAGTAAATGTGATTGATGCCACTAAGTACATCCGAGAAGTAAATGCAAGAGAAAGAGAGAAGCCATTTGAGCTGATGAACAATGTTGCTGAAATAAAGGGTTTTTTCCTGGCTAAGAATACTATTTGTCTAGAAAAAGGATGGTGTCATCCATCACAGCAAGAAGGTTTAGGAGATGATTTCTCAGAAGGTAATGGAGGGCCAGATGTAGTAGCTGTCAGATGGACTTGACACACTTGAGAGAGACAATCTGGTATCTGATAAGGTATTTGAGAAATCATATGATTGTTTATGCCAGTGGATGACTGATTTCAGGTTGGTGATCTCTTTCTGCTCTGTGTTTACACTGACGTACCTGTTTTAGAAAGCAGTTAAGAACTGGAAGAGCACTGTCACATACACTGATGCTACTTCACTGCTGTAAAAATATTTTCTCAACTGCAGGAACTCAGCACTTCTGAACAATGATTCATTATGATTTCTCAGCAGCTTCAAAATTTTAGAGAAAATATGCATCATGCGGGAGCTCACGTCTTCCAACTTTGACATAGTACCCTTCTTATACATTTTGCTTACTTATACATTCTACCTACTTTTACATACTTATGTGTAACCTATACAGTTGGCTTACTAATACATTTTTACTCTACTTGTACATTTTATAACTTCCACATAACTCACTACGTGTACATCTTATTTACACATTTTATCACTTTTACCTAACACAGTACTTATACATTTTACTTACTTACCTTATACTAGTTACACATTTAGCTTACTTATCTTATACACTTTACCTAACACAGTGCTTATACATTTTACTTACTTATACATAACTCACTGCTTATACATCTTACTTACTTATATTTTTTACAGCTTATCCATAATTCAAGACACATGCATTTTGCAACTGCTGTGCATAAGATCATACATTGTTTGACTGGTCCCTCTACTTTGTCCAAGAGCTCTGCACACACTTTTCAGATAATACGATCAGTTTTAATCTAGTGCGGCACAGTCCTTTTTTATCTAGTCCTTGCTGTCAGGGCATTCTGTTTTTCAGCTTCTTTTTTTCCCCCAGCTTAGCACAGTTTATCTTTCAGTAACCTTGATGAATTCCTGAGGGCTCTAACAGGTGTAGCTCCAGATCCCATCAAGCAGAGTTGAGATGATGGCAGCAGCAAAACCCATCCAGTGATCAGCAGCCAAGTTAGTCCAGGAAATCTAAACAACCGGACAGCAAAAGATAGGGAGCAGATATGTCAGCTTTTGTGGTGGGGAAGAAAGATGAAAGAGGTGGGAAGGGAGATGGACAAAAAGAAAAGACAGATAATTTTTAACATCTTCTTTCTGGGGAAACCACTGAAATCTGTGGACATTATACTGGAACAAGAGAGGAAGACTTGCTAAAAAAAGGTAGTGAAAAGAGTACCTCAGATTATATGGATGTGATATTCTATTACATTGGAGAAATAGAGTTACTTAGCATAGAAAATGGCAGGCCAGAAAGAGAAAATGTCCAGTGTTTGCTGGAAGAAGATGTTCTGCACTGGGATTTCCCTGAGGGATACTGAGTATATCCAAGAACTGGGATAGAGACTGTGTATGTCAGAGGAATAAGTAAGGACTAGTGACTGGTGAGACAAGCACTGTAAAATTATAGAAATATCCTGTCTTTAGCAAAGAAACTTTGCAGAGCTTTGCTATCCAGGATATAATCATTGTAGATTGATATATCCCAGTGACAGTGTCTGCACATACTGCAGGTACAGGTGCCAGACACTTTCTGTCATTGTTTACCATGAGTAAATGAAGATTGTTTTCTGAGTTGTTTCTTTAATTGCCAATTACCATGAGAAAGAAGAGTTGAATTTCACGTTGTATGTTGTTTAGTTAAATTATATTTGACATGCCCTCTCTAAACTTTCAACTTCATGAACATTTCTCTTTCCTTTATCCTTAAGTGTGAAAAGAAATTGTAACCTCCATGATCACTCCTCAGCCTGAAATATGAAAGGGGAACTTTATGTGATCTTCTCAGTGCGTTGATTTGATCTTGTCTGTGGACACTTGACTAGACAGAAAGAGATTATTTTCTATTTACCTTTCTCCAAGGAATATTTTGACCTCACTTTCTGCAATGCTTTCATATGTACTGTCTTTGCAAAGTGACTTTTACTTTCCAAAGAACATGTACTGTTGCCAGTTTCCACATTTTTTTCCATTTGTTTCTTTTTCTATTTTTAAGAAAGAAACAAAAATTTGAAAATTTCAGTCCTTATAGAAGGACTTGATTATCTGGGGAACTCAGGAGTAAAAAGGCAATAGAAATCAATTACATATTTTGTTTTCTGGGGTTTTTTTTTTTAGTTTTTCGAATGTATTTTGGTCATGCACACGGGCATTTTTCTAGCGGGAGAAAAGCTTTGTGGTCCTTATTTCAGCTGTTTTGGGTAACTAATACTTGAATCAATTCAGAAGGCACCATCTGTG
The DNA here is from genome assembly GCA_020086605.1 of Lanius collurio. Lineage (NCBI taxonomy): Eukaryota > Metazoa > Chordata > Aves > Passeriformes > Laniidae > Lanius > Lanius collurio. The sequence goes on along the minus strand of JACBWW010000012.1, from coordinate 28,271,545 downwards.
TTTAGAGAGCAGCTATCCAAGTGCTGTGTGGTTTAACCCCAGCTGTCAGCTCAGCCCCACACAGCTGCTTGCTTATTCCTCCACCAGTGGGATGTGGAGAGAACTGGAAGAGTACAAGAGAAAACTCATGTGTTGGCATAAGGCACTTTAATAGGCAAAGCAAAAGCCACACACACAAGCAAAGCAAAATAGGAAATTAATTCATTGCTTCCCATGGGTGGGCAGGCAGGTCTTCAGCTGTCTCCAGGACAGCTGGGTTCCAGCTTGCCTAATGGTTGCATGGGAAGACAAATGTAATCACTCCAAACATCCCCCCATCTTCTTCCTTCTTCCCCCAGCTTTATATGCTGAGCATGACACTATGTAGTATGGAATATTCCCTATTCAGCCAGGGTCAGCTGTCCTGGCTATGTCCTCTCCCAGCTTCTTATGCACCCCTAGCCGCCTTGCTGGTAAAGCAGTGCAAGAAGCAAAAAAGGCCTTGATGCTGTGGAAGCATTGGTCAGCAATAACAGAAACATCTCTGTTGCATGAACAATGTTTTCAGCACAAAAATGCAAAATATGGCCCTGTACTAGCTAGTATGAAGAACATTAATTCTACCTGCTGAAACCTGCACAGGAAGTAAATGTCATCTTCATATGTTGTGAGACCATGTAATTAAAATACTTAGGAAATACACCAAGTAAAATACTAAGGAAAATAAACCTCTAAGTCCCATTCTTCAGTTCATTTCTACAGAATGAGGACATTTGTCTCGACAAGATGTCAGCAGCATTTGTGGTTGCCAGGTATCTGGACCTTTTTATGCTTTCTCAGGCCCCGCTCAACTTTCCACTCCACACTTTTTCCTCTCCACTGTTTCCTATTGTTAGATGATCTTAAAAATGGTTTTAATTACCTATTTCTTTTAAATGATGCTGCTTACTAATGAAGGATTCTGATAATAAAGGAAAATAGTGTATTTTCTGCAATCGAATACGTATAATGTTGATGAAATACTGGCTGGTAACTTTGATGTTGGTGATATTACAAGATGACTTCTGCGGTTTCTGGTATTTTTGATGTTTGTCAAAATACTTAACTCGATATTCATCTGCATTGCTGTACTGTCTAATATATTTTTATTAGCGAAATGTTAAATAGAAAACAGTATTTCTCACATCAGCTTCTGTTTCTCTGGAAATTTCACTGTCACTCAGAAAAAAGCATCAGCATTCATCAAGTTTAATGAAAAAGCATCACCAAATTTAGTGAAAATGAATAAGCAAAAAATGCTTACTTTTATGATCTTTAATAACACAGATGCCTTCTCTTTACCATATTTATTTAGTACAGTTATATTGAGTACTTAAGATTTCAAGCTTCTGCTCAGCTTTATTCATAAGAACAAAAGAATTTGATGCTTTCAGGGCCTAATACCCATGATGTGACTATACAATGGAGACTACAATTTACTCCAGTTCTAAAAAAAGAGCACTTATTTACTGGAATTAAATGAATTAAAGATTTACCCATATAGCCCATTTATGTGACAAATACCTGAAGACTTGACTTGCCCCATAGGTACCTGCTTAGGAAAAACTTTTCTTGAAACAGATCCCTTCACATCTAAATACTCACATTCCTTTTGTATTTCTTTCTTACAGGGATGAAAGAGATAAATAATGGAAATTGTTTCCATTTGGGATTTTCATTGGGATTGTGCCATGAAGTCCCTGTTGGGTATACAGCAAAAGAAATTAGGCTTTGAGAGACACTCAATGTCTTTACCCTTGCTTTACTCAATGAAAACAACAGTATTTTCTGTTGTGTATAAGGTCACATTGTTTGGGTGCTGTGAAGAGGACTTCTAATTTCCAGAAGTATGTGATAATGAAAGTGTATTTTAAAGTAAGAAATTGGAGAAATAAAGAATTTCTGTTCTACTCCATGCTTTACCACCTGATTTGTTTTTGTTTTTGTTTTTGTTTTTGTTTTTGTTTTTGTTTTGCACTGAATATGTTGGGTTGTTTATTTCCTTGCATTGTAACTGCCAATGCTTAATTTCTATACTTTAATAGCGTTGCAGAATATCAAGGGTGGGAGAGTAGGGAGAAGGGGAAGAGAGACATTCTTCTTGGGAAAATTCACTTCAACTGTTCTGGTTTAATTTCACTATTTATCGCATAAGACTTCTGATATTTTTCATTCAAGTTTTCTATATAGTCTGCTTTATTCTTTTTACTTACCATTCTGCCCATCACTTAGTCTGAAAATTGTACTGTAACAGTGTAATATGCTTTGTTTATGTCTTTTTACCAATATTTTTTTACAGATGCTTACAATGTGTTAATTTCTAAACTACAGATTTATAACCTAGGGTCTTGTTAAGATACATATCTGGATCACTGGATGGATAGGGAACTTCCTTTGCTTTTCTTCAGCTGATGCTTTCTTCCTTTCCCTTAACACTGGGACTGGGAGGTAATCTGGGATACAAACTAGCAAGATTCAGGAGTACAAGAAAAAAAAAAAACATTTGTTTAGCAGAATGAAAAAAAAGGCAAGAGATTTGTAGAGACACTTGTGCTTCTTAAAAAAAAATTCAATGTCTCAGCCAATGTGTTTGAGTATTTCCTCTTTCAGAAAGCTCTGAAAAAATATATGTAGTTGATGCAGGACCTATCAAAGGACTTAGAAAATTGCATGTTTTTCTTCCTACTTATTTGATTTCCACAACTGTGATATCCATGCAGCCTGCAGCCTCTTTTTGATCCCTGTAAGGCCATTCATGTAAGTGTTATATTTGATGATCCTTGTGGGTCCCTTCCAACTTAGAATATTCTGTGATTCTGAGTGATGTTCCAGAGAAGTTGGTGTTATTGCTAGGAGGTAGGTGTTTTCATTCCTATTTTGTATATAGTTTCTGAGAACCAAGCAATTTAGGTGGCAGAAGCTGCAAAAAATATTTAAATGACCTAGAAATTCTAGCCTACAGTGACACAGAAAATACCTCAAAATTTAAATAGTTCATATAGTTTCCCTGATCTATGCTTTGTGTCAGTGGTATTTCATCTGGTCCTGATCTTATTCCCATAGAAGAAACTGCTTGCTCCTTGTGCTCCTGACTTGAGTCTGCTTCTGGGGCAACAGAAGAAAAGGGCTGCTTGTAAAAATCTGTTGTGTTTCTATTGTATTTTTCTATTTTATTACTGTAATTAACTTTGTATAGTTTCCTTTACAGTCACTGCAATTACATTTACTCTAGCTTTTGAGAGATTATATATTCAGAGATATTTCCTCTATTTAAAACAAGAAAACTAGAATCAGGCTTACATTTTTTGAGTGATTTCATTGTACCTTTCAGTAAAATTCAAGGCTGCCCTACTGTAGTACTATCAGCAATGGTACCTTATGCGAGTATCAGCATGTTGAACTCAGCACAGCTACTTTTGAAAGAATGAGCTAGGTTTTCCACAAAATTGGATAGCAGTAATGAAAAATACAGAAAAAGCTAAGTGCTACTATACTTTAAAAATGCACACAGTAGGAGAATTTTCTTTTCTTTGCTAAATGAAGTTTTAAGCTACATTTATGCTGCATCTTGCTCGTCAATACCAGGTCATGCAAAGATTTAAGAGCTGTCAATAAACTGAGAATATGGTGAAAGATGAGTATTCATTCGGTCTCTAGCCTGAAAAGACACGTGCATTTACATGAAATTGTATTCCTAAATAAAATAGGAATGGAACAGTATGTACACTATCTTCCAAATTATTGAATTTCAGAATTTTGTGAGTGGTTTTAGGGGCTAAATTGGGATTATAACCTAGAATAATTAAAAGGCCAAGCAAGCTGATAAGAAGAAAACAGAAAGCTTGAGTAGAGGTTGTTAACAGTGAGAATAATTGAGGAAAGTTGTCAAAAAACATGTTGTACAATTTTGTTGACTATTGTGATTAATAGTGGAAAGATAAATTTTGAGAAGGAAGATGGGCTCATCTTAGCAATGTGAAAAATGAAAATACTATTTTACATTGTGTTCACCTACATGTCTGGCTTCTGAGATGATGAATATCTGTAAGTCTGGCTGTAGGGCCTGGGAGTGATATGCAGCTTACTCATCTGAATATTCTCTCTAGTCTGTTTTTTTTGAAGGTTCTAGTGATGTTTCTAGTGATTGAATTCGGTGGGAAAAATACTCTGTTAGACAGAGTGTTCTGGCCTTCCTTACGCTGCTCTATAACAGGGTGGGCTAGGGTGTGTGGACTTGGGGGAATCATCTCCCTTCCCTTTTCAGAGCTCTTATGTATGTCAGTCAAAGCCTTAAATGCAACAGAGAAGCCAGTGAGAGGTGGAAGTAAAAGAGAGGAAAAAGTTCTCATGAGATAATTTATTAGATGACTTTAACCCTTTTTCTACCATTTCTTAGCCAATTAGTCGATGGAATGTGATTTGTTCCCATTTTTTCATTATTTATAATAATTATTTGAATGATTATGAGGATATGGGTATGAGGATATCAGTCTCTGGATTTGCTTCTCAATGACTCACTGAAATTACTTCTTGAAGAGAAGTTCAGTGCTAATTTTCTATTTCTTCTGTCTCATCAAGGTATGAGGTAGTTCTTTATTCCTGGACTGGAGGACTTCTACATTTTTTCAAATGGTGGTCTTCTTTCCTCATCACCTGATATTTAAGTACTCATGTGCACATGCCATCATGCCCCTTATTCCCTTGTATTTTTCTCCAAATATCCTAGTGAATATGCACTTTTTTTCCTCAGAGACCTGCATCAGTACTGAAAAGAGTTCAGAAATGTTACATTTTGCAACAATGGTTCATGATTTTTAAAAAAAACCCCCAAACTTACTTGGTTTTTCAGTGCTTGCCTTGTGTTAGAAAGTTACTACTGCACAGCCTTTTATGTAAGGAGTAAATAGCTCTTCTGGGGATGGAGGATGTGAGGCTATTTTGATCCATTAATTTAATGGCTTGTAGTCTTTATTTCAAGGCAATGACAAAGACTAGTCTAGAACAGTTATATTAGTTTCTAAATAATGTTTTATAAGAAATACTGTCTTCTTCCCCTTAGCTCATTTTCATTTAACATTGGAAAAGTGGGTTAACATTGAAAATAATGCATCAGAAACAAGTTACCAGCTCTGGAAAATGGACTCCTTTTTGTTCCTTGCCTCAGTGCCCTCCAGCTAGCACGCTGTCCCGGCACTGGGCAATCTCTGCCTGCTCTGAACATGGAGGACGGAAACCGATTGTGGTGCAGGAGGGCAGGCAAAGCACCTGCTCAGGTTCGCCTTGCCCACTGCTGGTAAGGGTGCACGAAGGAGGTCGGACAAAAGCAGAGGGACTCCTTTGTGAGGGAAGACGGTTTACTGCAGACAAAAATCCATGGAGAAAGGTGAAGAAATGTGTCTTACTGGGGTGTCTTATACCCCCATAATATGGGCTTGGAAAACACACAGTAACCAATGGAACATCAGCCAGGGGGTGTTACCAAGGTGGGGAGAAGGAATTACCCCAAATGGGAGAAGGGGTAGGCGGGGAGGAGTAAAAAGGGGCAATTAGCTACCGAGGAACATAGAACTCTCTGGAAAGACACCCAAATGAGAAGTAAGGGGAAGAGTGGGCTGTGGCCAATGGTAGGATATGGATTTATATATTTTTCACTGCCTTTTGAATGCTCAAGGCTTCTGGGCTGTGGAAGCATCAAACCAATGGACCTTTTGGTCCACTTGATCTGGCTGACCCTGGGGTTGGTCATAGTTCACAACAACAGTTCCTCATTGAAATATACTCATGTCCACTTATACTCCTTATTCACTTCTGTTAGGCCACTACTCACAGGCTATCAGTGCATCACTTCTCACTATGCCACTGATTAGGGAAATTTAATGATTGCCCTTTTGTTTAGCATTCCTGGGGATTTCTCTTTAGGCTGTCCTTCATGGTTGGTTTTGTGCAATAACAGAACAATTAGAAGAGTATCATGAGGGATAGACCTATGGGATTATAATTAGATTTTACTTGGTAATTTTGTTTCAATGAATATGTATATTAAAAAGCATAAGCAATTGCTTTGCTGTAAGCCAGAAGGCACTGACCAGTATGCAATGATATTGCTGACTACTCATGAGCAGATGTTTGTTTCATGAAGTGCCAAGTCATCATGCTATTGAGCATGAAGATGACTTGTATTTCAAGTAGTCCCTGTCTCTGCAAGCTGTAATTGACCTGGGGATGTTCTGAATGCTAAATCTTTGGTTTTGCAGTTTTACTTTTGCACTTCCTGCTTCTATCTCCCCCTCCTTCCCTGACTCCCAATGGCCCCATAGGGAATGAGGTCTGCTGAGAAGCAGAAGTGAGTCATTTTCCCCAGCAAGTGAAATATGCCTCTCATTTCTCCCAGATTCTGGAGAATTTATTTTCTATTTCTGCAGGCAACAGCTGAATGTGATCTTTGGTTTCCAACTGATGAGGTATCTAGAAGGATTCAGCACAACGTAAGCTCTAGTAAGTCAGTGATTTAAAAAGTGATTTGGAAGGAGGCTGCTAAAGTGAAAATTATAAAATTTCCTTTATTTTACAAACAGGGCAAACTGAAAATTCAAAACCTGTTTTTGGCTGCATCATTAATCTGGTAAATGTCAAAACAATATTTCCTATTTTGCATAAGGGGGATGCTCAAGTGAAACCTTTCTCTTGTCAACTTTCATGCTACCAGAGGAAAGTTTTTCCTCAGTCTCTGGGGTCTCAGCTAGCTGGGGGATCAGGACAGGGAGTAGCTGAGGGAAGCAACACGTCTAAACAGCTGCTGCTATCTCACTCTTCCTCCCCACTGGTGGTGGGAATGACAGTCTTGTGTCCTTAGGGCTAGAGATTCCAAAGGCAACTCCTGATGCTTTCAGGAAAAAAGGCAAAATTAGGCAGAGACTGAAACTGGAATAAAAACCCTATTAGGCCTTCCCTTTTCTATTTCACTCTTTAGTAGTGTGTGAGAACTTTGAATTCCTAAGAGTGAGGGTTTTTTGTGAAGAGTTAGTTGACTGTGAGGAAGAGAGATGTGGGCAGGGTGGTATTTTATGCACCAGTAGCCAGTGAGTTGCAATGGTACGTGTTACAAATGAGTGAGGTTGCTTTAAAAATCACAATGTTTGTTGTCAAGATTCAGTCTACTACTTACTACTCAGTGGTACACTGAGGAAAAAGCCCAACAACAAATAAAATCCAGTCTGTGCAAATGACAAAAGGACAATGAGGGCAAAGATAAAAAGGAATATGGCCTAAAAGCTTAATAGTACTCAAACTTAACAGTACATAACCTTAACTTATATCTTAACAATTTAACAAAGGAACAACACTTAGTTGTCCTTAAGTTATACCTAACTTAACTTATACTTTAACTTACAACTTGACCATAACAATTTAACAAAGGAATAACACTTAACAGAATTTAACCTAATTTATAAGTTAAACTTAGCAACTTAGCAAACAGCAACATGTAGCAGCATTCCACTTAGGTTGTAACTTATGACTTAACCTTACTTACAGGTCTAGCTTACTTAGATATCTAAGATACTTAAACATCTAAGAAAGCAACGTTTCTCCCAGCTTTGCTATAGCATATGTGCATGTGCATGCACACAGACATAAAGAGTTAGTGCAAGGTACCTGTGAAAATTCCCCTTGAAGGTAAGTGAAATACTTACCTTGGATGCCTTTGCATCTCCCCAGTGGGTGAAGGGTTGAGCATCGAGGAGTGAAGATACTGGTCCAGGATTTGTTGTTGTTCGTCGATCCTCCAAGTACAAAACACTTTAGAGTTCACTAGTTCTGAGAGGTATCTCACTCGGAGGGAGATTGCTCATCACAGCTTGCTGCAGTCCAGGTGAGCTCAAAGGGTCTCATTTCAGCAGCTTTTTCAAAGATTTTAGACAGGTCTGTTCTCTCTGCACTGTCAGGTTGATCAATTAGGTATCATCCTCTAAGGTATCTGTCAACAGCATACATGCCAACAAGTCCATGGACTAGACCATTTACTGACTGAAGCTACAGGTACTGGAGGAGTTTCAACTCTCGGTAACTGACCAGCTTTATTCTGTACAGCTCAAAAAAGTTCAAGACAAGGAACCCTCAGTTTACTAATACCAGTGTTTTATATCTTGTTGCAGTCATCTTCGTGTAGTAAATATTTTTCAAACTACAGTAACAAATGCAGTCAGTGTTTACTGTCACAGTGGAGAGAATTCATTCTTCTGAGCTAATGAATTTGTCATCAGTAGTAATTGCTTTTGTGTTGCAACTGTCTTGTCACTGGGGATTACAGTTAGACCCACATACATCCTGCTGTTTACTTGACATGAAATTTAAGTCCAGTAATTCTCAAGAAAGCATAGGTTACTAGAGTGCATAGTAAGAGTTAGGTATTATTAGTTGTATAAATAATGGTTCATACTTAAAAGTTTCTGCTGCTTTCACCAGTTAGGTTATTACTCAACTTCTGCTCAGGCACCTTTTTAATTAAAAAATGTAGCCACGAAAACTGAACACAAATCTCAAACATGCCAAGAAATTAATAACGTCACTATGAGACAGCTAATTCCTTAGTAATACTCATAGATTATGGTCTCTCTGCAGCTGAGTGGATGGGGACCTGAATCCCCATTCTGTATTTCTAAGCTAATTAAAATTAATTTTTGTACTGCTTTTTTCTGTCATTTTCCATGCTTAGGGAGGTGCATGGAATACAGGAAAAAATACAGGAACTTCATAGTTTTTTTCAAAAAATAAAGAGGTCTAAAGATTTATTTTGAGATTTGTTTTTAATCCTGGGACCTGCTTCTTGACCCAGGAAAATAATTTGCTTACTCTCCTCTCTGGGAAGATTTACTCACCAGGTCTGTCTCATTGAGATCAGTGCTGCCTCTTGTTTCTATGCTGATGTGCCTGGTTCAGGGTCAGCTGGGACCAAACAGTTCTGGAAGGTGGAAGGATTTGTTCATCAGCCAAGGGAATTGCAGCAGGAAGCAGTTGGGAGCCAGATAGTGGTAAGTCTGCTCTACTGCATGATCAAAACTACTAAGTGATTGGCTTGACAAAAAACACAACGAATAGCAGTGTATATAGAGAATAATTTTTTCCTCTTGTACTTATTTTTTGTTTGTTTTTAAATGAGTTGTTCATTTTTGTCCAATGCTGCAAAACTGAATGGAAATATGAAAACAAGTATCTCTCTAAAGGAGATGTATCTATGGAATTTAGAGAAGGAAAAATGTTAGGTTAAATCTGTGCTTACACTTGCCTTAATCTGATGATTTCAGTGGTGCCCTTCTGTTGTCTGACGATTTGTGGAATACACAGTGTTTCATGTTGTAGCTAACTCTAGCTCAAAGCTAGGACATGTTGGTTTTAATAAAATGCATCTAATCCGTAGAGCTATTTAACATCTGGAAAGCAAGTTGTTAAATACCTAAAGTACGTCTAATACTGTGAGCTGCTCAGAGATTAGAAAAGAAGCTTTTTCTTATGAAGTGCTTTAAAAATGTGAACTGTGATATTTAGTCTGGAGTGCTATTCGGGTTGTTAGGATTGTAGACTAGGTGCTGGACGAAAATGTTTATACCATTGTCTATCATGTTCTTCATTAACATATGCATAACTAATATATATTTAGAAACAGAGAATGACAATGAGTGTAAGAATAAATAAGCATTCTTTTAAAGAGTACATAAATAGAAAATGCAAGAATATATGAACATGTACAATAAAGGTTTTTCCCTGCAAGTATATTATTTTCCTGGTTAATGAAAAGGACTTTGATTTTCTCAGCAATATATTGGTAATCTGTGGATTCAAACCCCTCAGCTGGTCAGTATATTTTTTATTTTTACTCTAGCGAAAAGCTAAAAAGTAAGAGCCCTTTGATTTGTTTTATTAAACAGCAGTATATAATTCTCAAACCCTCCAGCCAGACTTACAGATATTCATCATGTCAGAAGTCAGACACATGGGTGAACACAATATAAAATAGCATTTTTAATTCACTCTTCATGTTGCTGAGCCCATCTTCTTTTTCAAAATGTATCTTTTCACTATTTTATTAATCTTGATAGCAAACAAAATTGCACAACCTGCTTTTTGACAACTTTCTTAAGTTGATTTCACCGTTATAGCCTTTACTCAAGCTTTCTCTTTGCTTCTTTTCAAATTGCCTGGCTGTTTAATTATTCTAGCTTACAATCCTAGGAACGGTTTGACAGCTAATGAAGACGATGAGCACATGTAGAGTTGCCTTCTCAGTCCTATTTTACCTAAAAAAAATGCTCCAAACGCTTGAAATTTTTTCTCCACTGTTTACAGTAGAAGTATTAAAATAAAAACACACTCAAGTAGACTCTGCAGAGTCACTAGAGTTAGGTAGGAGGAATATGTCCCATAGAGATGAGTGAAGTGGCATCTAGCCCATCAAATGCAGTAGGCTTAATGAACTTAGGGCCACTGGATAATTACAAATACCTCCTCTTTCCCACTCTCATTCCATCTTCTACATTTGAGTGAGAGTTTTTCCTTACTTCTTTGAGACTTTGATGTTTCCAGGTTTTTTTTTTACACTGGCAGTGGTGTTGATGGGATTCAAAAGTACTTTAATGGTTGTTTCATTAGGCTATGCTAATAAGATATTGAATAATATGCTCTGTTAAATCTAATTATTAGCAAAAGCTGTCTGTAATTGTTAGTTTAATCAAAATTTGTAAGAATTCATGTTCTTGTTTGTCCAAACAGTCTCAATCTGGAAAGAAATTCAATTAATGACTGTTCACTCATTATAACAGAGCCTTTCTTCATTTTTAAAAATCAAAATCAATTTATGTCAGATTGTTTCTTGAAATGTGATAGTGATAATGGAGTTTTTTGGAACAGGAAACTAGGGAAAATATCAAGAGCTTGACATCAGTTTTGCTATTGATTTGTTAGGTGATCTTAGAAAAGCAAGCTGCTTTTCTCTGGAAAGTATCTCAAAAAATAGTGCAATCAAATTTAAGGATCTAGATCACAAATTTGATGAGGAGCAGCTAAGTTTAATCTGGAAAAAAGGAGTCTTGTGGAATACCATATAACTCTCTACAATTACCTGAAAGGAAGTTGTAGTGAGGTGGAGATTGGTCTCTTCTCCAAAGTGACAAGCAATAGCACGGAAGCTACTTAAAAGATGTGTAGATGTGCTGCTTAGGGACATGGTCAATGGACCTGGCAGAGCTGGATTATTGGTTGGATTCAATGATCTTAGATTCTCCAATATTAAATGAATCTATGATGATTCTGTTTACCAGGTCCTTAGCTTTGTTAGTGGTGAGATGATTCTAAAGCTATCCAGGAGTGTTTTAAGCTTAATAAAAGGAAATCCCTTGTATATAGTGAACAGGTGTATAGGGCTGATGGAACCTCTCTGGAAAGGTGCAGTTTTGCAGATACACTAAGACACTTGAAATTTCCTGTGTGTTTATAAAATAGAGTAACTCATTATTAATTAGAATTGTAATGATGTTTTGTCTGCCAAAAGTAATGTGTAGACTTTCTCTATGTCATCTTCTCTTGTGCTCTGGAAAATAAAATTCTTTCATTGTTAGATCAACTTGAGAATTATTCCCAGTTTCTACAAATACTTCCAAGACACCAAGTTTAGAGTGTTTTGTGATTGAACCTTGGCTCCACTGGAAACAAAAATAATCACTCCCATCCTTGGACTGGTTTCTAACATTTTTATGTAAACCTATTTCTGATGTTGAATGCCACCCCAAATAGTAAATGAAAACTCACAATTCATGGTCTGTTTACCCAAAACTAGACTGAAGAAAACCTGTTTTATCATCTCTTTGCCTAAAACCTATTCTTGGTCTGAACTGTCATTACTGATGACAGGCGGATTTACTGTTCTTCACAAATCCCGTTGAAAAAAAATGGGCAACCAAACAACTTCAAGTGCTTTCTTTGTCTAAAGAATAATGAGTATATACTTAGTAAATATTCTTTTTACCAAGTTATTTTGGTTGAGTATTTACAGAAGTCTGTCAGGGTTAGGAAAAAAGAAATATGGTCACTTTGATAATCATAATTATGTGCTCATTTACATTAAACAATCGAGACTGACTCTAATGGATCCTGCATTGGTTGTTGTCTTTTTACTCTCTTACTTTCATGAAGTAATGGTGATTATTTTTGAAGTATTAGGCCTTTAGATATGGTATTTGAATCCTTATTTTATTGATCTGAATTATTAAATGCATCCTTTCCCTTAAGCATAATTTTTAATTTTCTTCAGTGTTGGTGTATCTTTAATAAGTGCTCTAGCTGAGACATGCTCTTATCCCATATAATAATTGTGATGAAGTTCTACTTATTAGTGATGCTTTGTTAAAACTGTTTGGCTGACTGTTACTCTGCATCTACAGGATGTTTTTCCTTAAGATACAGCAAAATAATTCGTGCTAGGCTAAAATGTACAGAGATAAACTCATAAACCTGTTCCAACAGGTTTATTTTGCAGCTGAAGACTAAAGTGCTCAGCAAAAGTTGTGGTTAAATTAGGGTGGGCCACAAACAATAGCTCTGGAAAAGGGAGAGAGTAGAGATGTTTTGCTCCATGCTGTATTTTGACTTGGAGTATATACGCTTAGTTGTCTCACTGTTGCAGAGCTGGACTGGTCTTATCAGTCAAACAGCCTTTGTGGTAGGCTTGTACAGAAATTCGATCTGATTCTATCAAAGTTTGGATGTTGTAAGATTGGAAGCCAATGTATCTCAAAATAAACAATGTTTTAGCAACATGACAAATTTCATCTCAGAAAAGCCCTGTGACCATTATTTGAAACTTGAGAAATTGTGTGAATTTATGGACATGCTCGCCTGTGGGAGAGAAACAGAGTGGAAACAGCAGCAGGCCCTGAGTTAGCATCTGTAAGGCCCCAAACAACCTTGCTCAATGGGATTTTAAAAGGGCTTGCGGTTGTTCATGTACTCTTGAGTCAGACAAATACTGAGAAGAGATTCTCAAGAGGTCAAAGGAACAAAAATATTTTACTGGCAACATTAGAAGATCAGAGAACTTTGGCAAAAGGTTTAGTGCAACATTCTTACAGAAACAGTTCTTAAAGCACTAGCTTGGCTCATTCAACTTAGCAAACTTTATGCCTGTTTGATTTTAAGTTACTCAAGAATTCCAAGAACAGGAATTAGAAGAAGAAGAAGAAAGAGAAAGAAAGAAAGACAGAAAATATATAGAAAAGCACACGAAAAACTACCAGCTCCTGGGTTCCAGTGAGGTTCAGCTAGAAATTCCAAGAGGAGGTATAGTCAAGGCATTTGATTGCCTCATGTTCAGCCTGAAAAACCCCTTGGCCTTCCTGAACCCTTTCCCCAGGTAGGACTTCTGGTCATTTGTCCACTCAGAAACTGGGTTAGAGGCAGGTGTGGAGCATTGCCTCTTGTGTGCCAGGGATTGTCAGCTACTGCTGGGCTGGGATACAGGCTCTAAGGCAGTGCACTGCTTCACCAGGGCAAGGCCCGACTTGCTCTTTCCTGCCCCACACATGCATCCCAAAATATCTTGAGACATCAATCTTTCCAGTCTCTCACAGCATTGCCTTCAGTCTATACTACTGCGGTACCTTGTTTGAGTCTGTACCCTTTTCAGAGTGTCTAGATTTGCAATTACACATATGTGCACACATAGTATAAAATCACCCTTTACTCAAAGGCCAATTCTTCTTATGGGAGATGGTGAACTACTGCTCTGAGTCTGAGCAATATGTAGCAACTTACTGACCTTAGGAGAAATACTAATCTTGTATGAAGCAGAAATCTGTATTCTCTCCATCATGATTATACATGCATTACATTTTAAATAGAGTTGTTAGAGGGAAAGGATAATTTGCTCGTATTGTGGGAAATGGAAAAGTCCATCTCATGAGCTGTTCTGCAATATTTAGTTATTTATATTGCCATTAAACCAAATTATTTTAAATATTAAAATAGTAATTAAAATTTGGACTTTAATACATTTGAGTATTTTTTCTTACAGAAGAATTGACTGCCATCAATTCCCTTTCTAAATAGGTTATTGCATTCTAGGAGACATATATCCCTGAATAAAGGTATGAGCTGTTTATAGTAGGGATATAGTGCTATAAAATATTCCTTAAAAATGAGGTTTAAAATTGTGTAATGTGTAGTAAATATGCTTTTACTCCATCTATGCTACAGAGTAGTGTATTTGAGAATACCTTTTACCAAAAAAGTGGTTTTGTTTGGTTGTGTAAGAAGTTGAGAAGCAAGAAAGATTAAATGTCTTAAAAATTAGAAGATAAACTTAAGATATTTTTAAAAGTTGCAGGAATAATTATATCAAAATGATTCAGAGTCACAGAATCAACTACATTGAAAAAGACTTTTGAGATCAAGTCCAACCTGTGACCTAAGACCACCTTATCAATTAGACCACATCACTAAGTACCATATCCAGTCTTAAACACCTCCAGGGATGGTGTCTCCAACACCTCCCTCGGCAGCCCATTCTAATGCCCAATCACTCTTTCTGTGAAGAACTTCCTAATGCCCAAGTGTGCTGGTTTGGACAAAATTTGGAGGAAAAATACCCTCTGATAGAAGGCAGGTTACAACCACCCTTCCCCCACCAGGTTCAGGAAAAAAAGAAATTTTCCTCGGAGGAAAGTGAAAGAGTTAAAAACTATTTCTTTAACAAACATAGGAAAAGGATAACAATGCTAAATAATAAAACGTCTCACTGTGGAGAGAAAGCTGGGAAAATTTTAGAGTCCTTCCGTAAATGTGGTCTCTCTCTTCCTCCAGGATGCCCACCTCCAGGGCCAGGATCTCAGTAGAAAGTTCTCCCAAACTTTCTTAATGTTTCTAATGTTTCTAATGAACTTTCTGATGTTCTAATGTTGAAACTGTCCAGAAGAGAAGGGAAAAAAACCAAACCCGAAGTCCCAGGAAAACAAAGTTCAACTCTACCTCTCCCTCTGGAGAAAAGAGACAAAAAACTAGCTGAAAAGCAAGAAGAGTTTGCTCAGTTTTTTCCTTTCCCCCCTCTCAGGCTCATTTTAAAGGCACAGAAAGGCACAAAAATACTTTCTGGGCATAGAGCATCGATAGGGGATACACATCAGAAAGTCACCCCAAGACACCAAGCTCGACTTCCCCAGGTGCAGCTTAAGTCTCTGTCCTCTTGTCCTGTCGCTGGTTGCCTAGGAGAAGAGATAGACCCCCACCTGCCTACTGCTTCCTCTGAGAAAATTGTAGAGAGTGATAAGGCCTCTCCCCTGAGCCTTGTTTTCTCTGGGGTAAACAACCCCAGCTCCTTCAGCCACTCCTCATAGGACTTGTGTTCCAGACCCTTCACCAGCCTTGTTGCCCTTCTCTGGACACAAGCAAGCATCTCAATGTCCTTCCTAAACTGAGGGGCCCAGAACTGAACACAGTACTCAAGGTGTGGCCTCACCAGTGCTGAGTACAGGGGAAGAATCACTTCCCTGGTCCTGCTGGCCACACTATTCCTGATACAGGCCAGGTGCCATTGGCCTTCCTGGCCACGTGGGCACACTGCTGGCTCACGGTCAGTCTCCCATTGGTCAGTACCCCCAGGTCCCTTTCTGCCTGGCCACTGTCCAGCCACTCTGTCCCCAGCCTGTAGTGCTTCAGAGGGTTGTTGTGACCAAAGTGCAAGACTCAGCACTTGGTCTTGTTAAACTTCACATAGTTGGATTCAGCCCATTAATCCAGCCTGCCCAGATCCTTCTGCAGAGATCTCCTACCCTCCAGCAGATTCACACCCAACTTGGTGTCATTTGCACATTTGCTAATGGTAGGCTTGATCTCTTCATCCAGATCATTGATAAAGATTTTAAACAGGACTGAGCCTGACATAGATCCCTGGGGGACCTCACTGGTGACTGGCCACCAACTGGAGGCAGCACCATTCACCACCACTCTCTGGGCCTGGCCACGCAGCCAGTTCTTAACCCAGAAAAATGTGCACCTGTCCAAGCCATGGACTGCCAGCTTTTCCAGGATTATTCTATGGGAGATGGTGTCAAAGCTCTTGCTGAAGTCCAGGTAGACAACATCCACAGCCTTCCCCTCATCTACCAGGCGGTTCACATGGTCATAAAAGGAGATCAGGTTGGCTGGTCATGGCCGACCCTTCCTAAATCCATGCTGGCTGGGTCTGATCACTAGGCTATCTTGTATGTGCCATGTGATCACACTCAAGATGAACTGTTCCATGACGTTGCTGGGCACTGAGGTCAGGCTAACAGGCCTGTAGTTTCCTGCATCCTCCTTTTGGCCCTTCTTATGGATGGGCATTACGATGGCCAGTCTCCAGTATCTGGGACCTTCCCAGTTAGCCAAGACTGATGATAAATGATGGAGAGCAGCTTGGTGAGCCAGCTCCCTCAGCACTCTAGGATAGATACCATCTGGTGTCACGGGTTTGTGAGCATGGAAGTGGCTCCACTGGTTGCTGACTGCTTCCTCCTGGGTTCCAGGGGATCTATTCTGCTCCCTGTCCCCATCTACCAGCTCAGGAGGCCAGTTTTCCTTAGGAACACCTGTATTATTGTTGAAAACTGAGGAAAAGGTTTTCAGGACCTCAGCCTTATCCTCATCTTTGATAACTATATTCCCCACCATGTCTAATAAAGGATAGAGGTTTTTCTTGCCCCTCCTTTTGCTATTAATGTGTTTACAAAACTGGTTTTTATTATCCTTTACAGAAATGTCCATGTTAAGTTCTAACTGACCTTTTACCTCTAATTTTCTTTCTGCATAACTAATGACACACTTAAACACTTCTTGAGTTGCCTTCCCCTTTTTCCAAATATGACATGCCTTCTTTTTTTCCCCCGAATTCCTTCAAACGTCCCCTTCCCACCCAGGCTTGTTGTTTTCCCCGCTGGCTCATCTTTCAGCATGTGGGAAGAGCCTGCTTCTCTGCCTTGAGGATTTCTTTCTTGAAATATGTCCATTCTTCCTGTATCCCCTTGTTTCAAAGGGCTGTTTCCCAAGATACTCTCAGAATCAGCATCCTGAATAGGCCAAAGTCTCTTCTGAAGAGCATGTAGCCATCCATAGTAGCACTCCAGTCATGTGAATCATCCAAATACATTTCCGTAATGGCAATTACATCATAGCTTTCCTGCTCTACAACAGCTTCCAGCTCCTCTTGCTCATTACCCATGTTACATGCATTAGTGTACATGCACTTCAGCTGAGCTGCTGATTTTACCCCTGACTCTGGCTTACCATCCTTAGACTTCTCTCTGGAGAACCTGGTTTAATCCCCTTCCCCCTTCAAACTTATTTCAAAATCCTCACAGTCAGCTCTACCATCTCATGGGCTAAAATGCTTTTGCCCTTAATAATGACCTCTGTTCTGTTGTACATAATGGAAAGATAACAATGCACCAACACAGTCAGCAGTGATTAAATTTGGGGAAGGAATAATGTGGGCTTTTAAAATGGAATTTAAAGTGCTTATTAACCTGCAGAAGTATGTTCAACCAAGTTGTTCACCAGGAGAGTTTTATGACAAGTAAGTCTGACATGGTAGGCTAGGAAAATATATTGCTTTATTCAGAATATTTCACTCTGTAAATATGATAGAGAAAATAAAGCAAAGATTACTTGTTCAGTTTACGGTGAAAAATGCTTTTTGAATTCTCTTTTATTTTGCTCTTGTCTTTTCTATTTGAGGAAACAAGAAATCTTTTTCTCAATTAGTTATAATTAAATACATCTTGAAATGGAGTTTCTTCAATCTATGCAAAATGGATCTTTTCCAGCAAAGAGACATCAGTTTTTCTATATGTAATATAAAATAAAATTTATATTTCCAGAAAAAATCAAATTTTAGTACAGAGAAGGTTAATTATCAGCTGTGGATGTATTATAGTTTTAGCTTGCCGGTTTTGCCGTCAGGAGGGGAGGCTGGAGACAGATTGGAACTGTAAATATCTCATAGTAAGGGATGTAGAATGAGTAATGGCTCTAACTCCGCTTCTCTTAAGTGACAGTTTAGTGACAGTCATTAAGCTTGGGTTTCAGATGTTAGGAAGTCATAAAAAGCATGGTAACAAGTGCCTGTTATTCTCATCTTTGTTAGTCCCAGCGTATGTTCTATTCACTTAGCCCCAGGGATTTAACAAGAAACAGGTTTTTAAAGAGAACTTCCATAGCTCTTAGACTCATTTTAATAGAAGTGTTTGACCTTTGAATTTTTAACTGTCATTCAGATTTTTTGTTTTGTCTCTTCATGAGGAGTTTATCCTTGTTTTGACCAACTCTACTATTTGCTATCTCAAATCATAAAACAGGGTATTAAAATAACTGAAAGAAAGGCATCTGCTTATTAGATAAAAGAGCAAGTGTAGTGTTAGGAATAATGCTGAGAAGATGCAATGGTAAAGACTTCATGGTTTGGGAGTACGACAACAACTGAATACCTAGTCTTAGCATCATAGTATAAAAGTGAACATAATTTTTAAAACCTGTGAAGGAAAATGGGCAAAAATATCGATAGAAGGAGCTTATGTAAAGAATACATAACACAACCGGAATCATCTCTATTAGCTAGTGTGATTTATTGCAGCAGGTTACTGCTGTTGACTTTCCAGTACTAAACAGATATGTGATAAATATTACACCCAAAAAAGACTGGTTTCATGTGGCTTTGTGGCCTCTTCTTAGACATATATAGGATCCAGAAACATTGCAGGCTTTTTTATGTCTTTAAAGCATTCACAGTATCACTGCTACTTTGAAGCCCTGAGGTTTAGTAAAGGTTGTGCTAGTACTGATACTTCTCGCAACATGTTTCTATATACAGCTGTTGTGGTTTGACACAACTAAGTGTCAAGCATCTAAAATATCAATTATTTTATAAGGAAAACAAAATAAGAAAATATTGAGGAAAACTAGATAGCTGCGAGGCAAAACAGGTTCACACTTAAACAGTTGCAGTACAAGGAGAAAGTTTTATTACTAACAGAATTAAAAGTTAAAAGATATAACAAGAAATTAAAACACACACCCACCCACCCCCGCTTCTCAGCACTTTACTCTTCCTTTTTAACTAGCTCAAAGATAACACAACATAGGATTCTAGTCAGTGTTACAGCTCTCGAAAAGTCTCTTTCTTATGCTTAAGGAAAAAGGGTTTCTTCTTCTTGCTTCGCATGGTTTTTCAAACTGCCCCCAACAACAGACCCGCCCGGAAAGAAACAATCTGCTTTGGTGTAATATATCTCTTCTATGAAAAAAAATCAGTTTTTTTTTTTCACACTGCCACACACCTGGGCCATCACATGGGGTTATCAATCTTTTTTAAGGATGGGTTATTTTGGCCTGAATACAAAGGCTTTTTCTGCTACAAATCCTTAAAAGCCTCTCGCTGTTTCTATAAATCTTGGCATAGGCAACTCTTCACAATCTTTACAGGACACACATAAGTCTTCCATCCCCCCATGCACTTCAAATGGATTGAAGAGACAAACTGTTTAAGATATTACAGTTTCTTACCACCGCATGCAAGAAGTATTTTTAATCTATGCGCAAGGAACGCGGCACCGCCCCTTTTCTCTGTTGCCATTTCAGCTCCGTCTCACATGGCTCATTTTCTCTCTGACTCCGAAACCTCTATGCTGAAGAGTGTTCTTGTTCAGGCTTTATGGTGAAGAAAGCCTTGCTCTTTTTTTGGTGCGGGCTGCATGGTGTTTCGTCAGTTCAGTGCGAAGTGTGCTGGCTGCAGAAAGGAAGCTCCCGCCGGCTCCCGCCGGCTCCATGTGGAGAACAGGGGGGACATGCCGGTCCCAAGAAGCTGCTCTGGAAAGATTCCAGCTGTGAAGCAGTCCATGGCTGGGTCAAGCTGTCTGGCAGTCCATGGCTGGGTCCAGCTATCTGGCAGTCTATGGCTGGGTTCAGAGGTCCATGGCTGGGTTTAGCTGCCTGGGCTCTGGGATGGTTCCCTCCCCAGCGACTCAGGGTCCGTGGTGCAGCATCAGGAAGAAGGCAAGGGGGCCGGGACTTTGGCCCGGCCCGACCCGGCTCAGCCTGGCAGGGTCTCAGCCCAGTGGGGCCCGGAGGCTCCGAGGCCGCCCCCACCTCCCTCAAGGTGGGGTGGAACAAGAGGAACTCCCACCTTTCTGTGCGGTTTAAATGTGTAAATTGTGAGAAGCATTATTGGTCTAAAAATCTGTTTATTAATTCAGATTCACAGCCCACTACAACAGCTACTACTCAAAACTTTGCAAGTCTCTAACCATTTATTTGAGAGGGTGATCTCATGTCACCTGTGTATAAGCACCCTTGTTTTAACAGGAAAAGGATAGTATCTTTAATAGACCATTTGGAGAAAACGCAAGACATTTGGGAACTGAGATTTTATAAGTAAATAGCATACTTTTTTCCTTCAGCTCTTTTAGGTGATCCAATAAAATATGTTTCCTTTCACAATGAGCTTTGTGGTTTGCAGCCTTAAAACTGCATGTCTGCAGCAGCAGTGATTGTTCTCAGATTGGTGTAAGAAAATGAATAATTAACACAATATCATTTTCCAGGACAAAAAGGGAGTAAAATTGTTAATAATCTGTGTCCTTCCCTCTGCTTACAGAGGCCTTCTTGTCATGTAATTGCTTGGCTAACTCATATGTGAAGCATACCCTGTGTGGCTAAGAAATATACCCCCACAATAGGTACATTTCTTTGATCTGCCTCTCCAAGCTATTATGCTTGCTTGCCTTCTTCCTTGATCTTTCTCATGCTGATTCTTCTATACAAAATTTGTATAATTTTTGATAATTAAAGTTCATAGCTCTCTATAATGATAGTTTCTGTCAACACTGAGCTACAGATTCCTTGACTGTATGTTAGAAAGTTAGGAAATGGTTAAGACACACTCTGTACACATGTAGCTGATTATTTTTGTCTCTTGCATTCATCCGTCTTGATTAGTCTAGCAGTGACTTAATGTTTTGTCCATACTGACTTCTAAAGATTTTGTAAGACTTCTTTTACAATAACTTCTTCAGTATAGAGGGCCTTAAACTATCAACAGTATTTAGTAAAAATCCTTACTCTTCTGAGAGGAAATTCAGTCTTGACTTTCAGTAGAAACTGGCACCACTGACTGGAAAATGTCAAACTTGAGAGGGGACCAGAGAGTTTTGATGCCACTATCTTTCACAGAAGTATCCTGCCTTTCACTTGGGTTTCATTAGCAGAGTAATTTCTGCTCACTGATGTTAATGCTGTTATGTTCTTAGACCATGTGATAACCCATCTTGATAGTGGAAGAGGCTCATGTTTGTGGTGCTGGAATGGAAAGCCAGTTAGATCAAAGGGGTGTTCTTCCCCAAAATCGACCATTTAAAGACTGAGCTCTCAATCATACAGCTATTTCATAGACTCTCTTTAGCATTTGTTCTACACTGAAGTTCAGAAAGTTACAGTGGTGTCTCTTCACTTGCATCAGTAATCTAGAGTATATATTCATTCCTTTACGCAGAGAAATGGGCAATTTGTTAGTGTATGCAGTATATGCTTATTCTTTTCCTCTTTCATTATTATTTTAAGGACTCATTTGTGTAGATGCATTTTAAATAGTTTGGATAGATTCACTCTTTTTGAAAGCTCACCTTTTAGTATAATCTTGTGGCTGTAGGATTAATTAGTAAGGCTTAAAAGCTTTGCCTATATAAATAGCAATGGGGAATCTTACTGACAAATTAAGCCATTGCTAAATATCCTTGACAAACATGATAGTTTTGTTTTTAAAGCACTTGTTTTGCTCAAGGGCTTTCTGCTTCTCCAGTCCTCTTGCATCCTCATGGACAATTTGAAAGAAAAGTAAGTACTGCCAAACAAGAATCAATCCAGCCCTAGCTCTGTCTCAGTTTGAACCTGACCCTTTTTGACTTGTTTTACAAAATTAGGTCCAACTTGGGTCGAGTAGTTAGTCAAAGGTCAAGGACCTATTGAACTGGAAGGCTGGAAGCTGATCCCTGCCCATACTAGGAGGAAGGCTCCTTCTCCTGAAAATTAGATGATAATGAGTAGGATTGGCACTTTTACAACAGGTATAAGGCCCTGGAACAAGGACTGTCAACTGATGAGATGGACAAAGGTCCTTCTGGGATAGAGGGGCCACACAGGCCAACATGATCTACCCTCCACATCACGACCTCCTCTGTTAAGAGAAAATGAAGAGCAGTTGTCATAGAGGGGAACAGAGGGCCCAGTATGCAGATCAGACCCAAACCACAGGGAATTCTGCTGCCTCTGAAGGGCTTGGGGAGGAGACATTGCTAGAAAACTCTACAGTTTAGTAGGGCCCTCTGATTATTATCTGTATTGGTTCTTCAAATCGGCAGTAACAAGATAACAAAAGGAAGTTTAAGGGCAATCAAAAGGCATTTCAGGGCCTTGGGATGATTGATTGAAGGATCAAGAGCACAGAGGCAATGTTTTCCTCCATCCTTCCACTGGCAAGGAATAATATCAAAAGGAGTAGGCACATCCATCAGATCAACACATAGTTTCAAGGCTGGTGTGATTGGAAAAATTCTGGTTTTTTTGGCCATAGGATGATCTATACAACACCTGGTCTACTGACACCCGATAGGATGCACCTCTCTTAGAGGGGCTCATTGATAGAGCTTCAGACTAACTTGGAAGGGGAAAAGGGACAAAACTAGGCTTTCCAGTGATGAGCAATCGGATGGTGTGCCAAAACTTGAGGAAGTGAGTTCTAATGGTCTCCCTCAGTCTTCTCCATGAGGTTTCAGCTACAATGAAGCACATCTGAAATGTTTCTATACCAATGCATACAGCATGAGTAAAAAACAGGGCGAGCTCAAAGCTTTGGCCCAGTACCATTTGACATGAATGGCATAAGCAAAACCTGGTGGGATGAGTCCTGTGACTGGAATGCCATGTTGGATGGTTACAAGCTCTTCAGAATGGATAGGCAGTGCAGGTGAGGCAGGGTGGATGGCGGTGTATATAATGGAGAGCTGGCTTACAATTGGTGATGGCATGGTTGAGAGCTTCTCAGTAAGGATTAAGGGGCAAAAAATAATGCTGATGTCATCATGGGAGTCTACTATAAACTACCTAACCAGGACAATAACACTGATGGATTATTTTTTGAGGAGCTAAAAGAGACCTCCAAATCAACTGCCCTGGTCATTACAGAGGACTTCAATCTTCCTGAAACTAACTGAGAGCATCACACAACTGGGACAAATAGGTCCAGAAGATTTCTAAAATAGCTAGATAGTTACTTCATGGTAAAAGTACTAAGGGAGCCAACTAGGAAAGATGCCATCCTTCATTTGCTACCTATTAACATAGGCTCATGAGTGAAGTGGGGATTGGTGGCCATCTTAGGCACAGCAACCACAAAGTAAACAAGTTTAAATGTCTGTTGGCAGGAGGAAAAGTACCACCAAAACTTTAAGCCTGGACGTAAGGAGAGCAGACTTCAGGTTTCCCAGGGAACTAGTGAGTAAGGTTCCCTCTGGGAAAATGCTTTTGAAGGTGCTGGCATCCATCAGTGCTGGTAATCTTTTAATCATTACCTCCTATGGTCACCAGAGCAGGAAATTCCAAAATGTTCGAAGTTGGGCAGATGAGGGAGAAGGCTTGCTTTCTGAACAGGATTTTCTTTTGGAGATAATGCAAAAAAGGAAGGTGAAAACAAAGTCAGGTGAAGTGGGAGGAATAGAGAGATGCTGCTCACCACTGTAGGAAGAAAATTTGTGTGGTCAAAGCTCAGTTGGAGTGACCAGTGCCATTGAGGACAATAAAAACAAGTTTTTTTAGTACTTACTTCAGAAATAACATTGTCTATGCAGAATGAGAATGGTCACCTCACAAGCAGGGACCTTGACAGGGCAGACATGTTTAATACTTTCTCTGTCTGTCTTCAGCACTGAAGATAGACTAAGGTGATTGTCCCAGTTTGAAAGACAGGTGTCTGCTGAGGAAGCAGGAGCCTCCCTTGAAATGAAGAATGCAACCCCCTTCTCTCTGAATTATTATAATTTCAAAATTAAGGGGCTTTCAGGCAAAGATATAAAGAATAGGAATAACAGTTCTTTACTAAAATATATATGTATGTAAAAACAGGCAAACAAACAACAATAACTATAGTGGTGACAACCAGACAGAACCACAAACCCAGTTCCAGCCTCTCTCGGCTGTCAGGCACCTTTCCCCTCTGGTGCAGTTCCAGTCACAGCCGGCAGGGGCGCTGGCGGCTCCCGGTGAGCAGGGCAGGTGCGATGGTTCCCCCGCGGCTGCAGGGGGCGCTCCGGAGTGAGCTCGGGGAGCACGCAGTAATGGTGGCTTAGATCCGGGAAGGGATGGAAGAAAGGCTTCACAAACCTCCTGGGCAGCCGATTCCGGTGGCCGGCCGGACCCTCGGGGAACAGCAGGCTGGAGCAGCAGGGAAGGGCACAAATCCCGGGTGGCAGACGAGATGGATCAAAGTCCGGAGCTGCGCAGAGAACCGCGGGAGGTCTCAGCAGGCAGGATGAGCAGGCTACAATTTAGTGAGGGCTTAAAGCAGTGAGAGGGGCAGGGCAGCCTGACTCCCCGCAGGGCAGGGAAAGGCCAGCTTGGGAACTCTGGGATTTTCTCCCTGAGGCACCCCAGCAGATGGTGAAAAGGTCCCTCCACTCACAGTAGAAGAAAGGCAGCTGAAGGCAGAAGTCTGCAGTGCTGATGGATTCCCTCGACCATGATGGCAGGATGACAGCCTCTCTCCCTCCTCTCCACGCTGAGTGTACCCAAGCACACACCCGGGTGATGGTAGCCCAAATGAACTCCTCTTCATGGCCAGTTCTTTTGTTTCTCCCAAGTACCCAGCAATTTTGTTGCCTCAGTAACATCTATGGGAGAAAATTCCTCAAGAGAAAGGGAACTGTCAAAGCCACAACAGTGATTCCAGTGTCCTGAGCGGCGGACCATGGGTATGAGAATTATAAGTCTCAGTTGACTGAAATGGTATAGAATCTGCTGCTCCAGCTGGATCTCTATAAATCTATGTGGCCTGATGACATTCATCTGAGAATACTCAAAGAGATCATTAAATGACAGGACTTGAAGGTATACTATGTAAGTTTGCAGATAATACTAAATTGGGAGAAGCTGTTGATGCCTTGAAAGGCAGAGAGGCCCCACAGAGAGTCCTGGACAAATTAGAGGGCTGGACAATTACCATGATTGTTAATGAAGTTTAACAAAGACAAGTGCTGGATTCTGCACCTTGGACCAGGCAGCCCTGGATATACAGACAGATGGGTATGAGATGATGGAGAGCAGCCCCACGGAAAGGGACCTGGGGGTCCTGGTCAACAGCAAGTTGAATATGAGTCAGCAGTGCCACGGCAGCCAGGAGGGCCAACTATGTCCTGGGGTGTATCAGGCACAGCATCGCCCCCTGATCAAGGCAGGGGGTTGTCCCACTCTGCTCTGCACTGTGGAGGCCTCACCTCAAGTCCTGTGTGCAGTTTGAGTGCCACAATATAAGAAAGATATAAAGCTATTAGAGAGTGCCCAAAGGAGGGCTATGAAGATGGTGAAGGGTCTAGAGGGGAAGCCATATGAGGAGTGGGTGAGGTAATTTGTTCAGTCTGGAGAACAGGAAACAATGAGGAGACCTCACAGCTGTTTACAATTTTGTCTCAAGAAGAAGCGGAGGGGCAGGCACTGATCTATTCTCTGTGGTGATGTTGTGGTTTGACACAACTAAGCATCAAGCATCTAAAATATCAATTATTTTATAAGGAAAACAAAGTAAGAAAATATTGAGGAAAACTAGATAGCTGCGAGGCAAAAAACAGGTTCACACTTAAACACTTGCAGTACCAGGAAAAAAAGTTTATTACTAACTGAATTAAAAGTTAAAAAGTATAACAAGAAATTAAAATACACACCCTCCCCCCTGCTCTCTTCTTCTCAGCGCTTTACTCTTCTTTTTTAACTAGCACAAAAGATAACACAACATAGGATTCTAGTCAGTGTTACAGTTCTTGAAAAGTCTCTTTCTTATGCTTAAGGAAAAAAGGGTTTCTTCTTCTTGCTTTGCATGGTTTCTCAAGCTGCCCCCAACAACAGACCCTCCCGGAAAGAAACAATCTGCTGTGGTGTAATACGTTTCTTCTATGAAAAAATATCAGTTTTTTCACACTGCCACACATGGGCCATCACATGGGGTTATCAACCTTTTTTAAGGATGGGTCATTTTGGCCTGAATACAAAGGCTTTTTCTGCTATAAATCCTTAAATGCCTCTCACTACTTCTATATATCCTGGCATAGGCACTCTCTCTTCACAAACTTCACGGGCCACACGAGTCTTCCATCCCCCCATGTACTTCAAATGGATTAAAGAGACAGTTTGAGATATTACAGTTTCTTACCACCACATGCAAGAAGTATTTTTAATCTATGCGCGAGGAACGCGGCACCGCCGCTTTTCTCTGTAGCCATTTCAGCTCCGTCTCACATGGCTCATTTTCTCTCTGACTCCGAAACCTCTATGTTGAAGAATGGTGTTGTTCGGGCTTTATGGTGAAGAAAGCCTCGCTCTTTTTGTGCTGCTGGCTGTAGAAAGGAATCTCCTGCCGGCTCCCTCTCGCCGGCTCCATGTGGAGAACAGGGGCGGAGGGGGGGAAACCTGCCGGTCCCAAGAAACCTCTCTGGAAAGATCCCAGCTGCGCAGCAGTCCATGGCTGAGTTTAGCAGTCCATGGCTGGGTCCAGCTGTCTGGCAGTCTATGGTTGGGTTTAGCAGTCCATGGCTGAGTTTAGCTGCCTGGGCTCTGGGATGGCTCCTTCCCCAGCGTCCCAGGGTCTGTGCTGCGGCATCAGGAAGAGGGGAAGGGGGCCGGGGCTTCGG
Organism: Lanius collurio; assembly: GCA_020086605.1. Taxonomy (NCBI): domain Eukaryota; kingdom Metazoa; phylum Chordata; class Aves; order Passeriformes; family Laniidae; genus Lanius; species Lanius collurio. Next base: position 28,244,567 of record JACBWW010000012.1, on the reverse strand, counting down.
CCCAGCCTGACCTGGCAGAGCCTTGGCCTGGCGGGGCCTGGAGGCTCCGGGGCCTCCCCACCTCCCTCATGTAGGCTGGAACAAGAGGAACTCCCGCCTTTCTGTGCGGCTTAAATGTCTAAATTTGAGATGCGCCATTGGTCTAAAAATCTGTCTATCAACTCAGATTCAACCCACTACAGGTGACCAGTGACAGGACCTAAGGGATAGGTATGAAATTGTGTCAGGTGAGGTTTAGTTTAGATATCAGGAAAAAGGTTTTTCACTCAGAGGGTGGTTGGGAACTGGAGCGGGCTCTCCAGGGAAGTGGTCACAGAACAAAGTCTGCCAGAGTCCAGAAGCATTTGGACAATGTTCTCAGGCACATGGTGTGATACTTGTGATTGTCCAGTGCAGAGCCAGGAGCTGGACTTTGATGGAGGAATACTGACAAGATATTCTCAAGAGGTCAAAACAGCACAAAAGACTTTACTGGCAAACTTTAGAAAATCAGGCAACTTTGGCATCCAGTCAACATAAAACATTTCTCAAAGCATTAACTTCGCCCATTCAGTTCAGCAAACTTTACACCTATTTGATGTTAAGTTACAATACTCCAAGAAGAGGGAATTAGAAGATGAAGAAGAAATAGGAAGAGAGAAAGACATAGAAAAGCACACATATAGCTACCAACTCCCGGGTTCTGACAGTTTTCTGACAGACCTTCTAAGAATAAAGTAACATTTAGATGATTAGATGGCGTCTTGTTCAGTCTTAAATACCCTTTGGCCTTCCTGAGCCTTCCCCCAGGTGGAATTTCTGGTCATTTGGCCACTTAGAAACTAGGATAGGGCCTCCAGAGGTGGGTGTGTAGCATTGCCTCAGTTGTGCCAGGCACAGGGATACTGGCTTTAGAGGTGGTGGCACCACCTCACCATGGTAAGGCCCAACCTGCCCCTTCCCCATCCACATGAATCCCAAAATGTCGTGAGACAACAGTCTTTCTGGTCTCTCACAGCCTGCTTGATTGCAATGTATGTTTTACAGCTGAGGGCAACCTGGGACATAGTGTTCATGGTTATGTCCGCCCCTCAACCATGAGCCCACCTGTATGTTGCATCTCTTCCTTGATGACCTAAGATGTCATGGGCCCACCAAGCCAGAAATAATTCACACTTATGCTGTCAATCAAGATCCACCTGAGACATTTGAATCTTGGCAGCTTACTCCACCTATCCATTGTTGTGGTGTTCTTCTGTAGCCCTACTCTTGGGTACGTATGCATCTACATGATGTACTTTTACAGCCAAGTTGTCTACTTCTGCAGTGATGTCCTGCCATATTTCAGCAATCCAGATGAGTATGCCTCTGTGCTGCCAATCCGTCTTTTTTTCCACAGGTCTAACTATCTCCACAGAGTATTTGCTACCATCAACACATCAGTGTAGGGGTAGAATGCAGGCCATTTCTCTTGTTCAGTCATATTAGCAAAACCCAGCTGGATGGCTTCAGCTCTTCACCCTTACTTGATCCACCTTGTACCCTAATAGCTTCTGTGACTCACTGCACAGGACTCCATACAGCTTTTAACTTTTGATGTATCCCTACAATACATCAGGAAGCATCAGTTTAAGAGGATGTCTCACTTTTCTTTTTCAGGTGGTTGATTATATGGTGCGGTCCCTATAGCAGATGATACCTTTTCTTTCTCCTAGCTGCAGATAGTACAAAATTTTTGCCTTCATGCCAATTCTTGATGATTTCCAAGATTTCTGGGTAACTAGGGTTTCCTACTGGAGCTTGCCATGTGACCAGTGCAATCCACTTACTCCACATAGCAACTGTGGCAAGTTGTGTGGACTTTCCTTTTAAACATCAGCACACCAGTGGCTGTCAGGGTGCCAAGAGGACACAACCATTTCTGAAGCAGCTTGAACCCCTTCATAAGCTTCCAGTATCTCTTTTTTTGGCAGGAGTGTAGTAGGCTTTGCCTCTTTTGTATTCCCAACTCCCCGGCTACTGCATGAACAGTCTCCTGTTTAATTTGTTAAAAAGGTTGTTGTTAAGGACCCCATTTGAAACCATTTTTCCTCCCAGTCACTTGATAGAGAGGGCTTATGATCTGACTGTAATCTGGAATGTACATTCTCAAAAAACCTACAGCACTGTGGAAAGCTTTTCTTTACTTTTAGCTGGTTGGTGGGGACATACCTGCAATTTTCCTGACCATGTCCACTGGAATCTGATTATATCCATCTTGCCATTTTACCCCTAAAAACTGATATTTTGGGGCAGGTCCCTTGACTTTACTTAGCTTTATGGCAAAACCAGCTTTCAGGAGGGTATGAATTATCTTGTCCCCTTTTTCAAAAACTTCCTCTGCTGCTTTGCCCCACATGATGATGTCATCAATGCACTGCAATGTTCTTGAGCCTCACACTTTTCCAGTGCAGTCTGGATCACTCCATGGAAAATAGTGGGGCTGTATTTCCATCCTTTGAACAAGAGAATCCAGGTCTACTCAACATCTCTTCAGAATACAGCAAACTGTTACCTGCACTCCTTTGCTAAAGGAATGGAGAAAAATGAATTAGCGAAATATCAGTGGTGGCACCACTTTGCTGCCTTGGACTCCAGTTTGTACTGAAGTTCCAGCATGTCCAGAGCAGCACTCAGAGGTGGCATGACTTTGTTCAGGCCATGATTAGTCTGCCTCCTCTCTCCATTGGACTCATGCTCCGGCCATAAAGGGATATTAAAGGGTGGCTTGCCAGTTCATGAATCATCTCATGGATAGGGGTCCTGGAGTCCTGATTTGTGCAGTACTGTTGATGGTGCACTGTTGTGGTAGTGATTGGTACCTGTTGTTCTTTGACCCTCATCAGTTCCACAGCAGAATCACCAGGTTGGAAAAGACCTCTAAGATCATCAAATCCAACCCATGCTCATAAGCAATAGCCATGGCATCGAGTGCCACATCCAATCTTTTTTTAAACACATCCAGAGATGGTGATTCCACCACCTCCCCAGGCAGACAATTCCAGTACTTCACCACTCTTTCTGTGAAAAACTTCTTCCTAATATTCAACCTATATTTCCCTTGGTGCAGCTTAAGACTGTGTCCTCTTGTTCTGTTGCTGCCTGGAGAAAGAGAGCAACCCCCACCTAACTACAGCCACCTTTCAGGAAGTTGTAGAGAGTGGAAAGGTCACCTCTGAGTCTCCTTTTCTCCAGGCTAAATAACCCCAGCTCCCTCAGTCGTCCCTCACAGGACTTGTGTTCCAAGCCTCTCACCAGACTTGTTGCCCTTCTCTGGACATGCTCCAGCATCTCAACATCCCTCCTAAACTGAGGGGCCCAGAACTGAACACAGCACTCCAGGTGTGGCCTCACCAGTGCCGAGTACAACGGGAGAATGACCTTCCTGCTCCTGCTGGCCGCACTATTCCTGATACAGGCCAGGTGCCATTGGCCTTCCTGGTCATGTGGGAACGCTGCTGGCTCATGGTCAATCAGCTGTCGACCAGTAGCCCCAGGTCCCTTTCCACCTGGGCACTGTCCAGCCACACTGCCCCCAGCCTATAACATTGCAGGGGGTTATTGTGGCCAAAATGCAAGACTTGGCACTTGGACTTGTTAAACTTCATCCTATTGGACTCTGCCCATCTATCCAACCATTCGTGGTCTCTCTGCAGATGTACAGATCTCCTACCATCCAACAGATTGACACACTCTCCCAGCTTAGTGTTGTCTGCAAATTTACTGATAGTAGACTCAATACCCTCATCCATGTCATCAATAAAAATATTGAACAGAACTGGCCCCAACACAGATCCCTGGGGAATACCACTGGTGACTGGCCACCAACTGGATGCAGCACAATTCACCACCGCTCTCTGGCCTGGCCATACACCCAGTTCTTAACACAGCAAAGAGTGCTTCTGTCCAAGCTGTGGGCTGCCAGTTTTTCCAGGATTATGCTGTGGGAGACAGTGTGAAAAGCTTTGCTGTAGTTCATATAGACAACATCCACAGCCCTTCCTGCATCCACCAGGCTGATCACCTGGTCATAGAAGGAGATCAGATTGGTCAAACACAACCTACCTCTCCTAAACCCATGCTGGCTGAGTCTGATCCCCCAGCCATCTTGTAAGTGATGTGCTATGGCACTCAATATAAATTGCTCCATTACCTTGCTGGGTACCAAGGTCAAACTAACTGGCCTGTAATTACTAGGATCCTCTTTCCTACCTTTCTTGTGAATGGGCATCACACTGGCAGCTTCCAGCATCTGGAACCTCACCAGTGAGCCAAGACTGTTGGTAAATGATGGAGAGCAGCTTTGCAAACTCATCTGCCAGCTCTCTCATCACCCTGGGATGGATCCCATCTGGTCCCATAGATTTATGAACACGCAAGCAGCTCGGCAGTTCTCTGACTGCCTCCTCCTGGATAATAGGGGGACCATTCTGCTCCCTAACACCATCTGCCAACCCAGGAGCACAGTTGTTCTGAGGACAAGCCATCTTCCCACTAAAGATTGAGGCAAAGAAGGTGTTAAACACTTGCGCCTTCTCCTCATCTGTAGTTACTAGTTCCCTCCTGCATCCAGTAAAGAACAGAGGTTGGTCTTACCCTTCCTTTTGCTGTTAATATATTTGCAAAAATATTTTTTATTATCCTTCATAAGAGATGCCAAGTTGAATTCTAGGTGAACTTTTTCCTCTCTAATTTTTTTCCTAAGTGCCCTAGCAACCACCTTAAATACCTCCTGAGAGACCTGACCCTCCCTCCAAAGATGATACATGCTCTTTTTATTCCTAAGTTTCTTCAAAACCTCCTTGCCCATCCAAGCTGGACACTTGCCTCGTCGCCTCATCTTTCGGCGCACAGGGACAGTCTGTTCCTGTGCCCTCAAGATCTCTATTTTGAAGCAAGCCCACCTTTTCTGGACTCCCTTGTTTTTAAGGGCTGCTTCCTAAGGAAGTCTCCAAACAAGTCTCCTAAAAAGGCCAAAGTCTCCCCTCTGGAAGTCCAGTGTAAAAGTTTTATTGATGTTCCTCCTCATTTCACCAAATATTGAGAACGCTATAATTTCATGATCACTATGCCCAAAGCGGCCTCCAACCACTACATCTTCCCCCAGCCCATCTCTCTTTGCAAACAGCAGATCCAGCATAGTCCCTTCCCTGGTGGGCTCACTTACCAGCTGTGACAAAAAGTTGTCCTCCACACACTCTAAGAACTTCCTGGACTGACTCCTTTCTGCTGCATTAAGTTCCCAGAAGATGTCTGGTAGGTTAAAGTCATCTACAAGAACAAGGGCTGGTGATCCTGAAACATTCTTCAGCTGCTTGTAGATTAAGTTGTCCACCTCTTCTTCCTGGTTTGGTGGTTGATAACAGACTCCCAGCAGGATGTCAGGTCAGCCTTGTTGGCCTTCCCCTTAATCCTTACCCATAGGCATTCAACTTCATCATCATTGATATTTCAATACCCATGGCATCAAACCCCTCCCTAATATAAAGGGCCACCCCTTCACCTCTTCTCCCTTTCCTGTCTCTTCTGAAGAGCTTGTTGCCATCCAGTGCAGTGCCCCAGCTATGTGAGTTGTCCCACCACATTTCCATGATGGCGACTACATCATAGCTTTGCTTCTGTACCATGGCTTCCAGCTCTTCTTGCTTGCTACTCATGCTGCATGCATTAGTATGGCTGCTGATTTCACCCCTAACTCTGGCTTGCCCACCTTGGGCCTGCTTCTGGAGAGCCCAGCTGCATCCCCTTCCTCCTTCAAGCCTTGTTTCAAGCCCTCCCAATGAGCTTCACCATTTCATGGGCTAAAAAACCTTTGCCTTTAACAGAGAGATGGAGCCCATCTGGTTCCAGCAGGCCAGATGCCATAAAAGTTGCTCCATGGTCAAAGAACTCAAAATCCTGCTGATGACACCAACCCTTGAGTCACTTGTTGATAATGTGGGCTCCCCTATTCCTTTTGTCATTCATCCCTGCCACCAAAGGGACTGAGCAGAACATTATCTGTGCTCCTGCCTTATTGACCACTTGACCCAGAGCCCTAAAGTCCCTTTTAATTGCCCTAACACTTCTCTTTTCAGTCTCATCACTACTTGCCTGGAGTATCAACAGTGGGTAATAATCAGCGGGCTGAATCAGCCCAGGGAGTCTCTCAGTAATATCCCGTACTTGAGCCCCAGGGTAGCAGCAGACTTCTCTGTGGGATGGGTCCGGTCGACATATGGGGCCCTCTGGTCTCCTCAGAAGGGAGTCACCTACTACGACTACCCTTCTTTTCTTTTGAATGTTAGAGGTGGTGATCTGTCTGACAGACGAAGTGTAATTGGGCAGATCATTTCCTTCTGCATTATCTGGCTAATCCTCTAGATCCAGGGCCTCATACCTATTCTGAAGTGGCACCTGGAAAGGTGATGGGGGTCAAGAGGAATTTTCATTACATACCTCAGCAGGAACCCATTCCCATTCCCCTTCATCCACCAAGTGTCTTTCTATTGCCTGACAGTGGGAGGCATGGGAATCCTCAGACTCCTGGCAGGCTTCCCTCAAGGATGGAAGGGTGGAACTTCACCAACCTATTTCCCTCTCACCTTCCCTAATACTCTTTAGGCTTCCTACTTCCTCCTTAAGGTCAGCCACCAGCAAGAGGAGCTCATTCACCTGTTTACACTGCAGGCAGGCTTCTTTTGTATTGCACCCTGGTACCACTGACAAGCTCAAACACTCCTCACAGGAAGGGGTCTGGATAGATGCATCCTCCTTGGAGGGTTCTGTTTGGCTACCTACACTTCTACTAACTGCAGCCCTTAATTGTGTAAAAACCATTACTAACAACAAAACCCCCAACCAACCAACCCACAAAATCACAACAAACAACTAAAAACCCTGCTAGCATGAGGAAACCTGCAAGGCTGCCTGCTTGCCCTGCAAGCTCAAACTGCCACACCCTTAGAGCTATGCCCCTCTCCTGTTTGCCTGCCCCTGTTCCCTGCAATCCCTAGAATCCTTTTTAATCACTCTGCCACTGATCAGAGGGGAAACCCCACCCTGCGCCTGTGTGGCTAACAAGAATGAGGAACTCACCTGCTCACCCCTCTTTTAATCACCCTGCGGCTGACCAGAGGAGCAACTCCGCCCTGTGCCTGCATGGCTAATGAGAAGGGTCCTCTGAGAGACCAGAGAAAGTATTCAGCTGTCTAATTTCCTCTGTCTCCACCGCAGCTGTCCCAAAAGCCCACCAATGCCCTCTTGGGTCTTTGAAATACCCTCTCCTGAGTTAATCTATGCCAAGGACACACAGGGCCTCTTGGGTCAGTCAGAATGGGGTGTTTTTGCCTGTCAGGCTCACTTCAGCTCCTGTCCTGCCAGCTGTCACCCCAGAAAAATAGAGTTAAATTCTGCCTCTGCAGATCTTGATGGCATCAGGGTACATTATGTGCTAAACTAAAGCCTCCTACTCTTGCAGGTCTGAGGCACCAGGCCATCAGAACCACACAGTCCAGTAGATCCAGTTGTCCCTTTTCTCCCGCTGGAGGCAATGCCCCTCTAGTTCTAGTCATAGCAGTTGTTGTTCATGTTGTTATAAATGAAATGTCAATTTTATCGAATTAATAATTTGCGCGAGCCAAGTTATTAATATAAAACAAATAAAATTTATTTTTAATCAAATTGACAATCTTAATAAGCCACTATAAAGGAAAAACAGGGCCAAGCCTAGGTTCTTGACTCTGGGTGACACATACACAGCTCTGAACACCAGCAGTTCAGAGAGGTAAGCGCACACCTTTGAGATTTTTGAGTCCAGTTTTTATACTGTTTTTCTTGCTCCTGGCTAGGAAATCTTTTGTTCTTTTCACTTCTGATGGTCCTCTGGTCCAGTGCTCAGGGGTCCATTTAGATGTTGATTTGTCCAAGGATTCTCTTTGTGCTTTGGTCGATGTTTTCCAGTAACCCATCTTAGCGTTTCTGGTAAGGGACCTGTTCAGATGATGATTTTTCCGAGAAATCCTTTTATGATTAAAATGAAGTGTCTTAAGCAATAGGTCCACTCATCAGCAGTGTCCAGGGAGTAGCAGATCCTATCTCTTACTCCTTTCAGATGGAAAAGATTCCCTTGCTGGGTAGGATGAACTCATAGTAGGTTGATGGGTCTGAGGTCATTTCTTCTGGGCTTGTCTTCACTTCTTATGTTAATTTGTACCTTCCTTGAGCAAGATGTCAGGAAACTTGCCAAGGTGTACTTTGAACATAACACATTTGAACATATATACAAATTACAACTTGCTATATTTCACATTCTATATTTCACATTAATAACTTATTCTGCTTATACCATTTTGATTCCTTATGAATTTTGACTTATCTATAACAATGTCTTGTAAATATGAACTTGAGGTCCCTTCAAGAGGATCAGAAAAAACATTCAGCCCTTCCATTGTGTCTGAGGACTTGCCCACTGGAAACCAGAGCAACATTTATTCTGTGGTGGTTGTCCTGCCTCTCCACTCACACACCTGTGCTGCTAGGGGAGAGGTATGTTTTCCATCTCACTTCCTCATGTCCTTTCTGTGGTCATGCAGGTAAAAGCACAGGTTACCTTGTGGTGTGTACTGTCTCTTGAGAGCAGGTAGAATGGTACTTCCCAATTAAGTGTCTACTGAGACCCTCCAGACCATGCTGCTGCTCATTTGCTTTACCACCTCACCCGCCCTCTGCCCTCTGTGGCAGGCTGGACAAGAGAATTGGAGGTACAAAAGGTAAAGGTCATGGGTTAAGAAGAGAACAATTTACTGGAAACTGCAGGTAGATAAGAAAACAAGCCATAACAGCAACAATGCTAAAAACAAAAGCCTACAAAAGAGAGAGAATGGTTCACAGGCAAAATGCTCAATGCAGAGCCAGATCCAGCTGCAGCCACAGACCCCAAACAGAAAAGACCTCTTAACCCTGTAAGGCTCCCTTTTCCCCCAGCAATGATGTGAGGTGATACAGAATAACCTCCAGGTTCTAGACATATTCCCTCTTAGTTACTGAAAAATCATCCCTGTCCTTACTGGAACCTGGATAAGTTTCAACTCTCCTTCTATGAGCATGGATTTCTTCCCCTAGATGAGGTTGCTCAGAGCCCCATCCAACTGCACTTTTAATGCTTTCAAGAGTGGAGCATCTTGCTCTGGGCAACCTGTTCCAGTACCTCACCACCCTCAAAAAAATGAATTTCTTCTGTATATCTAACCCAAATTTCCCCCCTTTGAACCCATTACTCCTTGTTCTATCTCTAGAGTTCCTGATGAAGAATCCTTCTCTAGCTTTTCTGTAGGTCCTCTTTCGATAATGGAAGATTGCTATGAGGTGTCTATGCAAGCTTCTCTAGTTTTGAACTTTAGGAACTGAATCAGAAAACATAAGCAGTTAAAATGCTTGGTCATGTTTTAGGGTGTTTTTATTCAAGTCAACTGCTTCACCTAGCACTAGCCTTTTATAGAAATCAGGTACACAGATGTTCATGGAAGTCGCTGGAGATGGATATCTATGATAAGTCTTGTAGGCTGCCATGCGGGGGCCCGGCTGAGATGTGGGTGCAGTGCTAGGCAGTGGCTGTGCAGCTGGGACCAGGGGCGGCGGCAGTGGCGGCAGCACTCAAAGAACTGAGGAACGTAGTCCAGCCCAGCCTGCATGGCCATGAGTGAGAGCCTGAGAAGTCAAGACCCCACAGCAAAGGCATGCAGACACCGGTGGCCCCCAGCAGCAGTAACCCTGGCGGCTCTGGCAGCCCCAGTGAGGCAGCAAGCAAAAGAGAAAATGAAAGCAGTAACACAGCAAGACAACAAACAGCAGCAACACAGAGAAAAGAAAAAGTTATCATAGCTAAGGTTTTAGGAACAGTTAAATGGTATAATGTCAAACAAAATAATGGTTTTATAACGAGATGTGACACCAAAGAAGACATTCATTCATCGTACTGCCATTATGAAGAATGACCCCCAAAAATATATCCCAAGCTTAGGAGACAGAGAAGTAGTAGAGTTTAAGGTTATACAAGAAAAGAAAGGCCTGCAAGCAGCAAATGTTACCAGGCCTGGTAGTATTTCTGTGAAAGGCAGTATATATGCTGTAAATTGTAGTCATGCCAGAAAATATCCCCATTATAAACAGCCCATACAGTCTTCCTTTCCCAATCCTACGTTTCCCTTTTATCCTATTTCCTATTACCTCCAATGTATTCCCAATCCACTTTTCCACCCATGGTTTCCCTCCCAAAACCATGCCTTTACCAATCCATTTCCTAAAAATTCCTTTTCAATGCCCAGTGGGGGATGAAAAGGGGGAAGAAAGAATTAAATATTGTTGTTTAGAGTTCCAACAGGTTCAAATGGAAAAAACCCTCTCCTGCCTCAGTTTCCCCACAAAGCATGCTTGGAGAGTCCTGTCTCACTTCTGCCAGCCCTAAGATGCTCCAGAGAAAAAATCTGTTTGGACATTTGGGGACTCAGGAGGGTGGCTTGTTTTCTTTTGAAATTGTTCTCGTTATCCTACGTTTATCCAGCTATTTCCAATGTCAAGTTTTAAATCTCTTTTAGTTAAAACAAAAGGATGAGCTGTTGGGATTCCTCCCCCTTGGAATGGGTCCTGGGATGGGAGCCTGCCCTTGGACATACGGGGCTTTCCTCTGCTCCCTGGTCACATGTGCCCAAGTGCTGTTCCTATTGGCCACTAATGTTGCCCCAAGAGAACTGTGTTTTTCCCAGGGGCAGTCAAGTCTGCATTTGGGCCCCCAGTGAGGTGGCTGGGAGAATAAACATCTCTGAACATCCATGCAAGAATCATCCCATATTTCTTTCCACGGGTGTCACTGTCTAATACATGTTGCAGGAGACCTCACTGCAACAGTTTACCAACATAGTTTCCAGGAGAATGCTCCTTGATCTTGCCTGGCACAGAGGTGAGACTGAATTATCTGTAGTTCCTTGGGTCTTCCACTTTCCCTTTTTGAAAAATGGAGGTTATATTTCCCTTTTTCAGTCATCAAGAACTTCACCTGACTGCAACAGTTTTTCAAATATGGTGGATAGTAGCTTAGCCACTTTGTCTACCAGTTCCCTTAGTACCCATCTCATCAGATCCCATAGACTTGTGCACAATCTGATTCCTTAGATGGTCTTGAACTTGATTCTCTCCTACAGTGGTCTTAGAGAGACATTCTCCCAGTCTTTGCATTTGCCTTTCATGACTTGGGCGGGGTGGCTGGAGCACTTGCTATTGAAGAATGAGACATAGAATTCATTGAGAACCTCAATCTTCTCCATATTCCAGGCTTATCCAGGAGGCCAGGTCTCCCACTTTCTTCTGGAGAGGGCCCACATTATCCCTAGCACTTTTTTTTTGTTAGCAACATACCTATAGAAGGTCTTTCTATTGTCTTTGACATCTCTGGCCAGACTCAGTTCTAACTGGGCCTTAGCTTGTCTTTGCTTCTACCTTCTGTAAACTTTTTTTTTTTTTTATTTCTGAGGTGCTCAGCAACTCCTTATCTATCTATGGATGCCTCCTGACATTTTTGCCCCATGTCCTCTTGTTGAGATACATTTTTTCTGAGCTTGGAGGAAGTGATCCTTGAACATTAGCCAGTATTCTTGAGCCCCTCTTCTCTCCAGAGCTCTAGCACAAAGGACTCTACCCATAGGTCCCCACAGAGGCCAAAGTCTGCTCTTCTAAAGTCCAGGGGCAGGTGATCTTGTTGCATGTGGTTTTATTACATGTATCATATGTTATCTATTTATATATATTAAATGTATTTACTGAAAGTTTATTTCAGGTACCTATTTTTAAAGATGCAAATTAAAAATTGTTAGATTTGTGTCTGATGTGTTATATTGGAGGGTATTTTTTTATAAAAAGCATTTTCAAACAGTGGTTTGAAAACGCTTGATTCTGGAAGACTTAATTTGTTGTCTTTGGATGTCATTGTCAACAAATTCAGTGATTGCATTGTGTTTGAACAGTTTCCCCAAAAAACTAATTCATACTAACATCTCAAAAAGAAGTAGTCTGCCAAAAATAAGGCTTGCTTTAGGAAATACCAATTAGCAGATTGCTGGTTGTGAAAAAAGAATATAGCATCTGAAATTTATCCTTGTTCAGCTCTCACATTTATTCAGTGGAATGAGTCATCTCACCTCAGCTGTCTGAAACCACAGTGGTCACCTAAGATAATATTCTGGCTCATTTCTCTCACTAGTGGGGGAAGGCAGGCATATGAAAGAGGCAGTACACCCTTTCCTGAGGAAGTATATGACAGGCAGCTGGTTTATCATAGATATCTATCTCCAGAGACTTCCATGAACATCTGTGTACCTTATTTCTATAAAAGGCTAGTGCTAGGTGAAGAAGTTGGCTTGAATAAAAACACCCTAAAACATGACCAAGCATTTTAACTGCTTATATTTTCTGATTCAGTTCCTAAAATTCAAAACCTGAGAATGGAGGACGTGCTTGCCTATTGGAAGAGTACACATTCTTTAGAGTTTTAGGTAGCAGGAGATGGAGACAAGGGTAATTTACAGGACTTGGTGCTGAGGAAGTGCCTACACTGTTGTTTCATTGAAAATCATTCAGGCAGCCAAAGTTTGCTAAAGTTTCCAGTTTAGGACTTCCTTTAATAGACATGAAGGAATTTAGAAATGTGAAGTGAAAACCTAAACTATTTGAGATTTCACTTGCAGTTGAATAATGTTGTCAAAGGTTTATCTGACTCAAGCTGAGTTGAAACAAGCTTTTTACCATCCTGCCAAGGCCACTGTACATTGTTGCATTTTCATGCTTCAAATAATAAAAAAAGAATTGATGACTCAAAATTTTTAATGTTTGTATTTTTATTCAAAGGAAGAAGGATATTTCAGGAAATGTGAACAAGGCAAAGCAATTACTTGTGAAATTGCATGTAAATTTTTTGGATGAAAAATGCTGGTGTAACAGTACTGTGTGTTTGCTCTTTGCAAACACATTTTTATTTTTTCTGAATGTTGTGACTTGCATTTTTTGTCTACAAAAGAAGTGACAGAAGATGGCTATCCAGCCTAATACAAATCCATTGTGTCACAGGCTAGGAGTTACTCTATTTTCAGTTTCATTTTGAGGATTACCACGTAAACTGGCTTTCTAAGGTGTGCCTTTTCCTCAGTGATATATACATTCTATATATACGCAGAGCCTTAGATTAAGCTGTGGCAGACTGTGGAATGAACAATACCTGCTGACTGTTGTAAAAAGAGATGGTGATCTTCTAGGTTATTTCCTGTGCATGCTGTACCTCTCCCACCAATCCTCTGTTTGAGTGGGTTTCAGGGATTTGCTATGCAAACTGTGGAGACATCTGTCCACCCAGATGACTGAAACTACTGCACATATCCATTACACACTAACCACTTGTAATCTGCTCTGATGCTTTTGGACAGTGTTAAGTATCATGTGTATTTGCTTTACAGGTTTTTTTACACCCCAACAGGCAGGCAGATACTGTTGTGGGTATCTGTCAGACCTTCTATGTGCTCATACTTAGTCTGCATTCTGGTGTATGTATGCTCTCTAACTCTGATAGGACTCCAGAATATCAGATTTATCAAATTTGTACATTATAGTGAGATGGCAGATGCGCATCTATTTCTGTGTAGGAATTCTTTGATACAGTTCACTGCACAATGAACATCTATTTCTCAAACTAAGTAAGAATTTTTTGCCTGTAATTATGGTGGTTTTCCAGAGAAGAGTGAGGAGCGTGCTGAAGATCAGAAGGCAGGGTTTTGTCTTTCAGTTCAGCGGATGTTTATCTTCCAAACTTTAGGAGCAACTCTTGGTATTTTTTTGTGTGTATACTGAAGCCAGCTTTTATGCAGTCAGATCTACTTCTGATTACTATTTTGTTAATTTCTAAAGTTTGTGGTTGTTTTTAATATTTTTTTAAAGCTATTTGAGCTGGCTATCAAAGGAATGTTATCACAAATGAGTTGATCTTAGAGATGACTGCTAAGATCACTGAGTCCAACCATTAACCCAGCACTGCCAAGCTCTTGCTAAACCATGTTCTTAAGTGCTAGAGGTGAAATTGATTGAATTTCAAGATTATTTCAGCCACCTTGAAACAGAATTTTTCAGCTAATAAATTTGCCTGGATTCCCTTCAATCCATTTAAGATTATTAAAAAAATCCATATACTTGGAATACATTAAAGGCAAATGAGCACTGGGCTCTTATTTAGCTGCTGCTGTGACTCAATGAATCAGCAATAGTTAGAGATAATGGATAGTAAGACAAAGGCAGTGTAATTTTTTTCACATGAGAATGGCTGATAGTGTGAGAAGCAGCTGCACGTCTGTTTTTGTAAATGATTGATGCACCTAGTTAATTGCATTATCTTCTTTGATGAAGAATGTTGCTGCCATGAAGCAACCATTACTCACTGTGCTGTTATTGAACATGAATTTTGAATGAGTTGCACCAGAAAGCTTCCAGATATTTATATCAATTAAATAAAAGTCAGGAAGAGCCAAAGGTCATGTTCTTTCTGTAATATTGACTCCTGCGGCTTGTGTACAATGTTTCTGGTAGCTAAAGGGTCATATCTGCAGACTCCCCATAGTCTGCAGAGGAGGCATATGAAAGAAATGGGGAGAAGAAGTGAGGAGGCATATGAAGTAATACTTACTGTCTGGATGAAAAAGTAGTGAGTTCTGTTTAATATAGATGGGATAGTCTAATGTTGTAGTGCGGGGAATCCTTACAACAATATATTAGACGGCGATGGAGTTGGAAGGACAGATGAAGCGGTATTTTTGTAGATGTTCAGAGATGATTTTTTTTCCTCCAGCCGCCTGGCTGGAGTTCCCAAGCAGACTCTTCCCGGACCTTCTCCCCCCCCC
>JACBWW010000012.1:28137034-28229545 GCA_020086605.1 Lanius collurio | reverse complement strand
CCCAGGCACCCAAACCACCCAATCAGGAACAGGTATGGGGCACACGTGACCTGGGGACAGGGACGCACCTCCACAGTCTAAGGGTGGCTGCTCGATCTAATGAAAATTATAGCATTTCCTAACCTTGTATAGTATTTCTACAAGTGTTTCTAAATATACTCTAATACAGTTTTGCATATGTGTACATCAGTCATTAGGAATAACAGTCATTTTTTAACAGATACTCTTCAAGAAGTTCCTTCTTATGTGTGGATTGAAATTGTCCTCTCTTAGCTCCTGCTTAAATTTCAAGTGATTTCTATTTCCGCTTTTTTCAGTTATGAGTAGGGGACAGAGAGCTGATTAATGCAAGTGATTGTCCTGCTCTGCTCTCCACTGGTATGGCCGCACCTTGGTTATCCTGTGCAGTGTTGCACACCACTATATAAGAAAGATATTAACTATTAGAAAGTGTCCATAGGAGGGCCACAAGTATGGTGAAAGGTCTGGAGGGGAAGCCTTATAAGGAGTGACTGAGACCAAGTGTTTTGTTCAGACTGGAGGAGACTAAGAGGAGACCTCATTGCAGTCTTCAACAATCTCATGAGGGGAAATGGAGGGGCAAATACTGATGTCTTCACCCTCATGATTATTGACAGAACTCAAGGAGTCTGAGTTCAGAAGCCTTTGGGCAATGCTCTCAGGCATATGGTGTGATTCTTGTGGTGTCCTGGGTGGGGTCAGAAGCTGGACTCAATGATACTGATGGGTCCCTTCCAACTTGGCATATTCTATCATTCTTTGATTGTATGATTCTGTGATAACCCATGGACTTACGTATATTTGCCTGGCATCATTGCAACTGATCTTTGAGAAGTAATTTTTGTTGATTTCACGTATGTAGCTTAAAAAAACTTGTAGACTTCCAAAAGTTTTCACCTGTCAAGGTGTGTACTAGGTCTCATGCTGGGAACTGATGCTCACTCTCAACCTATTTTGATTTATACTAATCAGATTTTTGTTTTCCTTTTCTTTAGATTGCGGTCTTTGGTAAAGCAATTAGAGAGAGGGGAAGCTTCAGCTATAGATCTAAAGAAGAATTTGGAATATGCAGCAACTGTTCTTGAGTCAGTATACATTGATGAAACTAGGTGAGCTAACCACAGACATCACCTTTCTTATATCTAGCACCAGCTGTAGTTTACATGTCAACTGTGAAAGTTGTTTGAGCAAAGATTTATTACTCACAGACAATATGGTTTAAATCATTAGAATACTGTATTCTGTGTAGTACAGATATTCAATCCTTCATTTAAAAGCTTCTTTATGTTTTCTGGGACAAGGAAGGAGATCAAAACCCATCATAAATGTAATATACTTTTTCTTGGATAAATGTTTTTAGTAATTGTGTTCTACTTCTTCTGACAGTTTCTAAATTTTTACTTATCTATTTCTTCTGAATAATGTTAAATTTTTCACTTGTATGATGCCTTTGAAATTTTAAAAAATATTACTCATGACAGAGGTAGACTGGTAAGACATTGCGGAGAAGTTTCCCCTGTTGATTATTTGCCATTTACACAGTGGTAAATGTACTTGTAGAGTCACCATAGATGACCAGAAGGGAAAGCAGACAACTGTATGCTACTAACTCAGAAACTAAAAATTCCTAGAAATAACCATAAATTACCTTTGAAAACAGAAGGTTCACAAATATTGATGAGCTGAAGATGTGAAGTCAGTAAACAATTATATAGTTGTGCTTCAGAAGGCTAATACTTCTTGTTTCTCAGCCTAGTAGTGAGTTTTACAATGTGAAATGTAAGCATGTAAGAGAATAAAACAGTTGAAGACACTATTGTGTTTTATTAGGGCTGATGAATCAAAGATTTTTAATAGCTGCTTTAATTAGAATATATGTGAGTTTCTTTTTTGTTAATAATGTTGTAGTGCTCTCAAAGGAAATCTGTTACCCTTCTGTTTCCTCATCCTTCTAGGCGTTTACTGGACACAGAAGATGAGCTCAGCGTTATCCAGTCTGACTCTGTGCCCTCAGAGGTCCGTGACTGGTTGGCATCTACCTTCACACGGCAAATGGGGATGATGCTCAAAAGGACTGAAGAAAAGCCCCGGTTCAGGAGTATTGTCCATGCAGTGCAAGCTGGGATATTTGTGGAAAGGTAAAGTATCATGTAATTACTTTGTTCTAGTAACTGCCCCGGTGCCGCAGATTGCATCTGTAGGGTGTGATGGCATAATGACAGGAGGTAGAGGGGACCACATTAGATCAGAAGACCTCAGAGCACTAGTAGAAGACCACTGAATGAAGAACACTTCAGTGTGCTTCTGTTAAGGTTTCTACACAGATCTCGGTAACACTTCAAAACCTGGGATTCAGTAAAGGACTGCAAACTGAAACGATATCTAGTCCTCTGTACTAACTATAGTACAGATGTAGTAGCAGAGTTGGCATAATTTTGGCAGACAATATGCACTTCTGCATGGTCCTAGGTAAGGAGTGATAGCATTTAAAATTTGGACAGATCAAACTTGCCCTTGTTTCTGTTTACCTCTGTGGTCTAGTATTTCTTATGAAGAAGTGCAAAGATACAGAACAAAACCATTTACCGTAGTATTATTGGAATGAATTATAGATCAAAAGTGATGTGAAAATTTTGGAGGTCAGTGAGGATTTCCAAAAAGCCATTGAGTCCTCTCAGCCTTCCCTCTTATGATTTACATCACAACCTGTTGCTGAAACTGATTTTACTTTTTGAACCCTTTAAAACATTTATTCATTTCAATTTGGACTCACTTCCAATCTTACCTTTTCTTATCAAATAACCACTCTTCACTGACCTTTGCTCAAGCCAGAAGAAGGGCTGGCACATGTGAAACTGTCAGCAGTCATTAGACACCAGCTCTCAGATCTCTGGGGTAATTTTGTAACAGCAAAATTCAAGTCAGGAATGAAAGACCAGAGCACCTTTCACTGTTCATCAGAATTGCAGTGACAGCCTAACAGCCCTCTGTGCAGGAGGTTGTGCATATCAGACAGTGGACCACAAGCCACACAGAAGCCTCCTTCGTCATGACTATAGCCAATATTTTTATCTGTGCACCAAAGTTACTGCACGTGTGTTAAGAGTGGCAGCAAACTGTAATAAGACTAAACTTCTCATTTCTCCTTGGGACTGGTTTCTCCAAGGTTTGACAGGCTGCTTGTGAATTAACCCTCACCCTTAGTGGGGGACTTGCTCAACAAGGAAATAAATGCAGAAAGCTGGCTCAGTAGGCTGTTTTCCAGCTGACCTGGATCACTCTGACCCAAAGAAGGAAGTGGAAGGAAGTGTTTGGATATAATATGGCACCGGAGGAGGGTTGTGACTCTCCTGAGCTAAGGGAAAGGGATTCTGCCTCAATTGTCTCTTAAGAGAACGCTATGGAGCTTCTGACTAGAGAAAGAAAGGGATAAGAAATTCTGTGATTTGGGGATTGGATTAATATAAGTCTCCAAAGGGGAATGATTTTTTCCAGGTCTGAGTGCAAAAAATGACAAAGAAAAATGGCAGTGAAGGAAGACTTTGCACAGGATCATTTCAGATGGGAGAAGAGGGCTTTCCATCATCTCCTTTTGGTCCTACAATGCTTTAGGGCAAAAAAGGGTGACCTGAGGAAAGACATTCTAGACAGTGTTTCAGCATTCACCAAATTCAAACACAGTGTGTCCTGAAAACAAGTTTATAAACTTGTACATACTTTATAATCTGTTTAAAATATACTTTATAATCAAGTTTAAAATCTGGTACATACATACTTGGATTAATATGGTTACAGATGTTGATTATTGCCTTGCTCTTTCCCTCTCACCTCCTGAAACACTAATCTTGAAAACATGCAGACAAAAGTAATGGCTGTATCACACTGGCATTGATTCACTGCATACAAATGGTTTCTGAAGTACACTCAGAATTAGCTTGCATGTGGGCCAGCAAGGACTAAGGGAACTGAAAGGTCAGTAGAGTTATGTGCAGTGGAAAATGGAGAACATTTTGTTTAGCTGAGTGTAGCCTTTCCATTTGATGAAGACCTGATACTGGTAAATTCTTTGTCATGTTCAGCTGGGTAACCAAGCTATGAGATACTGAGGAGTGTATAGTTTCAAATTAAGCTATACAATAAGAACAGTACAAAGAATATTGGGCAAGTTAGGAACAAAATGGAAGGAAAGAAGGTCCATATTCCAGTTAGAGTTTTCTGGGCTAAACAAGGTGCCCTGTAATGGTCTGTTACTTTATGAGTTTTGTAGATTGTTTGTTTTGTGTCTTTTAATTCTATTTATGTGTTGTTTTATCTATTTCATCTTGGTAGAATGTACAGGCGTACTTCAAATATGGTCGGCTTGAGCTACCCACCAGCTGTAATTGGAGTGCTAAAGGTAATACCAGTAAAAAGGTATTGAAGGGGGGGTCTGTACAAAGCATCAAAATAATACTGTGATATCTGACATGATAAGGGGGATCTTAGTACTTGGCCTTTCCTTTTCTCTGACATTTAGTTAGTTCACATATATTAATCATTTAACCAGCCTAAGAAATTGTCCTTTCAATAAAATAAAGAATAGAGTTCAAGATTGTGGCCATTTTCAGGTGTGAAGGTTTCAATTCTGTTCTAGATCACAGTGATTAAAAGGAGGATTTAGGAATCAATCACAACATCCCACAGGGAAGAAAGAAAACACAGTTGGAGAGAGATGGAGAAAGAAAAGGATCTGTTGCCATGAGAGAAGGGAATTTCTTGCGTTGTTCAGCTTCAGGTCTTCAAAGTGACAATCAATTTATGAATGTGAACCCTTCTGTGAGTTTTGAAGTTTCAGAGTGAAAACAGTTAGTCAGAAGTAGTCTGAAGTAGTCTGAAAAATAAACAAAGCTTCAATACATGGGACAATTGCAAGATTCTTGACTTAGGCAGGAATTAGCAAGCCTAGAAACAGAAGTTAGCAACCAGCTGCCTACACAGCAGCTTCTCAGACTAAATTTTACATGTGTTTCAACCATGCCATGCAATAGTGAAAAAAGGTGATACAGGAGGACAATATACAGGGATATTAAGTGTAAAACTCATTAAGACATCTTGCAGCATTTCTCCACATTGGAAAGATTTACAGTTAGGATATACTTTTCATTTTGGATAGTAGAACTCATCAAAAGATATAGAGGAATTGCAAGAAGAATAATCAAACATGCCTTTCATATACAGAATCAAAGTGTCTGCCCACACCTGTTGCTGTTTACCCCCAAGGCCTGAGATCACGACATGAGGCAGGTCAGAGGTACATGGTCAGAGCATAGCTGAGACCTTATTTTAATGAAGAATTTGTCTCTTATGGAATGTGGTTTGCAAATAAGGAATTACGTTACTGGTCCAGGTTAACTACCCACCGAAATTTACAAGTAAAGTGGCAAATCACCCATTTCTAAATATTATTCTTAGACTAAAGACAATAACTCCCTGGTTCTCAGAACACTCTGCAGGTGCTAGAATAATTTACCAAAACTGTGGCTCTGTTTTGCTCTAGCCTACGTGTGAAGAAGAGAATTCTCACAGGATATGAGAAAGGCTGGGGATTTCTTAAGAAACCCTCTTTGCCACCTTTTTAGCACTCACACATACCTTTTTCCAGCTGCATGTTGACAAGTGCTAGCTTCACTCCTGCAAATTATAAAATTATTTGTTCTTTTGCAACTACACTCCATAGCCAGCTTATGAGGGAGTGTATCTATAATGGTACCTCTTTTCCTGAGTTCCTCCACAGTAATAAGACAGTAGAAGACTCACCACCTACTCTCATCTGACTTAAGCCTTATAGAATTCCTCCCTTCTTTCTATGTTTTCAAATGATTAAGTTGTAAAAAGAAGCGATCATGTTACAGTAAGTTAAAACAAATCAATAACAACAAAGTCATTGACTAATTTTGCCTAGAGTGAAATAGCACCTACCTGGTCACTGTGCACTCTAGAATATATGGATGTTTTTGGGTTTAGTAATGAATTTGGTTGGAATGGGAGTTACTTTGAAGAAGTCAAAACAGGCTCCTTAGCAAAGTGGTCACATCACCAAGCCTGACACAGCTCAAGAAGCATTTGGATGATGCTCTGTGGAGGTGCCTTCCCCTGAAATCCCTGGGGGAGGGACCCTGCAGGGTACGAGTCGGTCCCTGTCCCTGCTCCCATGTCATGTGTGCCCCATGCCTGTTCCTGATCGAGTGGTTTGGGTGTGCCGGGGGCTGGGAAGAGAGAGGGTCCCATGACTGGGGAGCTGCCTGGGAACTCCAGCTATGCAGCTGGAGAAATAAAATAATCCCTGAACATCTAAAGAAATATCGCTTCATCTGTCCTTCCAAGTCCATCGCTGTCTTATATATGTTGTAAGGATTCCCTAACTACAACAAATAGTGGAGAGATGCTGGCAAATGATCCCTGGAGAAGATAATTTGTGAGTAACTCTGGATATCTCTTCTTGCTTTTGTTTTGCTGTCCCATCTCTGAACAATGGAAGGACTCATGGCTGTCCGAACCACAAAGAGATGTTTACCTTAAACTAAAAAAGGTTCTGGAACAGCAATATGTAGAATTTAGCTTAATTCAAGCTCAGAAAGAGCTAAGACACTTTTTGGCACGGCTGTTTAAAAACTTCTTCTATGTTTCTTGGGATTTGATTCTTACCAAGGACTTTTGGAAGAATGGTTGGACACAATTAATTTCCAAATCAAAAAATATGCCGATGCAGGACTATTTCTGTGAATGTTACCTGATTTTAGAGACTGTTGAGCAATATCGGCTGTGTCCTGCTGCTGTTTCAGCAGCAAACACGAGGTCGAGCAGTGCATGCATTTCAGCGGGCTCCTCTGCCACCCCAGAGACCGTGCGGCCCCGGCCGCGGGCACTGGGTGCATTGCGGGTGGCGGCAAGGGAGCTCCCATGCGTGGGAGAGCCAGTGAGGCCAGGCACGGCGGGAGCAGGGGCGGCTGCAAGAACGGTGGCGGTGGGAGCGGAGCCAGGAGCGATGCGACAGCACGGGCCCAGCGGTGTTCACCCTGAGGCAGCGGTGAGGGTGGCAGCAAGGGCAGTGGTGGCCAAGGCGCGACCCAGTGATGGCCGCCCTGCATCACGTGGTGCGCGACGGTCCAAGCCCGAGCCCCGCGCCGAGAAAGGCAGTGGCGATTGTGGCAGTTGTTATGGCAACCACAGTGAACCACGCAGAGCAGAGCCAGAGCAGCGTGGGGGTGAGAAGGGAACCACGCTAGCCAACAGCCACACAGTCGACAGCAGCAGCAGTGGTGGCAGCAGCAGTGGCGGTACAAGGCCGCGGACATGCGAATGCCTTACAGGGCGAGGCCGTGCAGCTGCGCGAAAACCTGGAAAGCATGGAGAAGTCACACAGATCTCCAGCACGAGAGTGAGCAAAACCAAAAGTGAAAGCAAGAACAAAGGAACTCGGAAAAATGAAAAGGTTATCGCAGCTAAGGTCTTTGGAATTGTAAAATGGTATAATGTAAAGAAACATTATTCTTTCTTATTGAAAAGCAATAGTGGAGAAAGTAATTTTGTCCATAAATCTGCTATTGTGAAAAATAACCCCAAAAGTGATGTTCCAAGCTTAGAAGAAGGAGAAAGAGTAGAATTTAAAATTGTGCAAGGAAGGAAGGGCCCACAGGCTGCATGTGTTACAGGCCCTGGGGGTGTCCCTGTCAAAGGCAGTAGATATGCTAGACAATATCCCCATAATCCCTATCCTTTCCCGTATCTCACCTTCCCGGTTTATCCCATGTCCCTTTATCCTCCATATATGCCCAGCCTAAATTTCTCTTTCTGGCTCCCCTCACAAAACCAGGCCTTTTCATTTGCCATGAATCCCTTTGCAATGCTGATGAGGGAGATGAAAAGAAGAGAGGGAAGAAATTAACCGTCATTTTCTAAGATTCCAACAGGTACAAAAAGGAAAATCCCTTCCTCAGTTTTCATCTGAAGCATGCTCAAGTCCTGTCTCTGTTCTGATGCTCCAAAGAGAATCTGTT
Organism: Lanius collurio; assembly: GCA_020086605.1. Taxonomy (NCBI): domain Eukaryota; kingdom Metazoa; phylum Chordata; class Aves; order Passeriformes; family Laniidae; genus Lanius; species Lanius collurio. The sequence continues at coordinate 28,221,488 of JACBWW010000012.1, read as the reverse complement.
TGGACATTTGGGGACTCAAGATAGTGGCTTCCTTTCCTTTGAAATTGTTTTGTTGGTTATCCAACTATTTCTAATGTTATTTTATTTAATAAGAAAGGGTGAATTATATAGGTGCCTCTCCCCTGGAATCCCTGGGGGAGGGACCCTGTAGGGTACGGGTCTGCCTCTGTCCCTGCTCCCATGTCACGTGTGCCCCATGCCTGTTCCTTATTGATTGGTTTGTGTGCCCAGGGCCTGGGAAGAGACAGGGTCCCATGACTGGGGAGCTGCCTGGGAACTCCAGCTATGTGACTGGAGGAATAAAATAATCCCTGAACATCTAAAGAAATATCACTTCATCTTTCCTTCCAAGTCCATTGCTGTCTTATATGTGTTGTAAGGATTCCCTAACTACAACAATGCTATCAGGGTGTTACTCTTGGAGATGCCCTGTGAAGGACTAGGAGGTGGACTTTGATGATCCTTGCAGGTCCTTTCCAACAGAGGAAGTTCTATGATTCTGTGAAGTCTTCTGTCTTAAAAATAATACTTCATCTTAAATTTCTCAGTCCTATCTCCTTCATTGAAAATGGTGTATTTTGTTGCTTGCTTCTGTCCAGTAAGGTCAAGTAAAAAAAACCCTTACAGCTTAGTGTGCTCTGTAAAACGACCTGATAATTTTAGCATGCAAAAGGTTGCAAGAGTGTACCATACACACGTCTTCAGCTGTTCTGGATTACCATAATCAACATTCCCCTCAGAGTCATGCTAATAAGAACAAGGATTGAGATGAAATGAAGTCAAAAAAAGCTTATTTTTAAACTACACATTCTCATATTTGCTGCTGTGCTCAAGAGGACATCTTCACTTAATAAACCAAAGCTGTGGATTCACAGCTTTGTGACAGGGGTGGGTTTTAATAAAACAATGAAATACTGCAGCTTCTGTAAAAAAATGCAGACTGTAGCAGTGCAAGTTCTAGATCTGTCTCACTTTTTCAGTGGATGAGAAGTTTGGCATTTTTTTAAATTGATTGCGCAGCATCTCTCTCTCTTTATATATATTTTATACTAATTTTTCTACTGCAGTAGTCTGTTGCCTTTCTGTATGACATCAGTGTGAAGACAAAAGGGACATTCAGCCTTGTCTTTCATTTGAATGGTGGCTAAACAAACCATTCATGCAGACATGTCTGAATAAGGAAGTATGCTAATTTACAGAGTATACTGTGGTGATCTGCTGTTCACCAGTCGAGTGCTAGAGACAGAACTTCCCATTAATTAATGCCAAAGGAGTTACATGCTTTAGAATTTAATTTTTCAGCCTTTTCTGATGCCCATGCCATCACAGGAATATTTTCTAAGCTAGCTAATACACATGTAATGAACACAGAACCAGTAGTCACTTACAATGCCTGCTGTATAGACTTCTGCTTATCTGCAGCTACAAGAATGTCATGCCTTCCAGTAATATTGAGCAAAACAACATCTCTCCCTGAATTTGCTTGTTGATTTCTATAAGAAGTCCCCAAGGTTAAGAAGAGACAGAAAGTTAGGAAACTGAGCATTAAGAAAGAGTTAGCGTTTCTCTTCATCTCTTGCAAGATAATGAGTGCTGTCACCTCCCACAGACTTCCCTAAAATATGAGTTTTGAACTCAAACTTCTGCAAGAAGGTTAGACCTTAAACTCTAACTGTATGTGCTGAGAAGTGAACCTCCTCTCCTTGATCTCTTGACTGACCAGCCTGCAGCACTTTACAGCTGACTGTAACTTTCCCAGCTGGAATTAGATATTTATTCTTCTGTTATAAAGTCTGTTGGATTTTTATATAATTGTTAGCACTTAATATATCATGTCAGCCCAAACAGGACCATCTCAATGTCTTAGGTACTAAAGCAAAACAGGATTTTTATCTTTTAGGATTCATCCTTTGGTGATTAAATTCTGATGTAGAGAATTGCCATGTTTAGAATAAACAAACAGCATACGTGTTCTTAATGGAAGCTTCTTAAACACAAATCACACAATATTGATAAGTATACTGATACTGTAAGTACATAGATGATTCTGCATTGGTTAAATGGATTTGAAGAATTTATTAAAAAAGAAACTGTACACTTATATCACTACTGTAATTCTCAAATTGTAAGAGAAAGTGAAGAAATCAAATTATCATAGTACAAGGGATGACCATATTAACTGTCTTTTCTACCTGCTTTTGCAGAATGTAGACAAGTGGTCCTTTGATGTATTTGCACTAAATGATGCCAGTGGGGATCATGCACTAAAATTCATTTTCTATGAACTTCTCACACGTTACGATTTGATCAACCGTTTCAAGGTCAGTAGTTAGAACATGGCTATCTTCATTCATCTTGAATTTTGTTCAACATCCCTCTCATCCTGTTTTAATTCAAAATGCAATTTTAGTGATCTTTGAAGAATTTGTGAACATTGCACTTTCCCTAATAAGCAAGACTAGATGTGATTTAAGTAGTACTTTCAATTATAATGGGGCACCATGAACGAGGTGGGGTTCCAAATGAAATCCATGGGAAATACTGCTTTTGATCCTCTGAGAATGATGGCATCATTTTCCTGAGCTTTATAGGACCCTCAAGCATGCAGACCCAAAAGAGAACAAGAGAATATGACAGCAAATTCAAATTCATTCCAATTAGATTGGCCAGGAGGTCAAAGGAGGTGATTCTGCTCCCAATTCTGCTCTCATGAGACCTCATTTGGAGTACTGCATCCAGGTTATCCAGGTCTGGAGTTCTCAGCACGGGAAAGACATGGACCTGTTGGAGCTGTTTTAGAGGAGGGTCACAAATATTATCAAGAGGGCTGGAGCACCTTTCCTGTGAGGAAAGGCCAAGAGAGTTATTGTTGTTAAGCCTGGAAAAGAGAAAGTTCTGGGGATTGTTTATAGCAGCCTACTGGTACTTGAAGGGGATCTTATAAGAAAGGTAGGTGAAAACTTCTTAGCAGGGCTTGTTGCAGTAGACAAGGGCTAATGATTTTAAACTAAAAGAGGATAGATTTAGACTAGATATAAGGAAGATTTTCCTATGGTGAGAGTGGTGAAACACTGGAAAATGTTGCCCAGAGAGGTGGTAGGTGCCCCATCCCTGGAAGCATTCAAGATCAGATCAGACTGGACTCTGAGAAACCTGGTCTAGTTGAACATGTCCCTGTTCATTGAAGGGCCAGTCCCTTCTAGCCCAAACTATTGTACAATTTTGTAATTGTTACAGAGATTTCCTCCAACTTTGAACAGGAAACACTGCCATCCAGTTCTTGACCACTCTCCCCATGCAGATATTCTGTCGTCCCTTCTAGTGTTGACCTTTCCATTTCCCAAGGGTTCCCACTCACTTTTACTGGAAAGAGTTTACAGATGTCTAGATCCATAGTTCTTCAGGAACTGCCTATGCCTGATGAGATATCAAGATGTCTAGTCATAATTGCATCCTCTGCTTATATGTACCTAAGAGGAGAAAATCAGTGATCTTTTATGTGGAAACCTTAGCATTTAATGCATTTCCTGTCTGAGCAGATCAAACTCAAGAACCCATCTTGCCAGTTGTATATGTTACCACCTGCATAGTCTCCTTTCTAGAAATGCCCTGAATTGCATTTTCTCAGGTAATTTCAGTTACACTTGGAGTTAGAAAAACATGGCAATCCCACAGGATAGGCAGGCTGAATTTTGCTCTGAAAACTCAGAGGTCTGATAAATGATAGTCCTCTTAGAGTATCTAAGATTTGCTATATGATGTGTTTCATTAGAAAATTTTGAATGTGATTAGTAAACAGAGATATACTCAACTGGATTGTGACAGGCAGTTGCCTACAATCTGTTTAGAAATATTTCTCCATGGGCAATAGATTAAGTGGTTGCTGTTACTTTTCATACTCTATGTGTGTTCCAGACAACATTTCATAGTATACCTACTTCTGTGTATTTATCTGTGGAAATGATTCACCTGTAATGTAATTATGGATGAAAAAAACAGTTTGAAGTAGTAACCTGAATTCACTCTCTATTGAGTGACTGTTTCAGATGTTCTAGCATTTTGTTTATTTGTGAAGTACAGATGGCTCTTTGAGAACCTCTTATCAAAATACTCCCATCTGGATGCTATCCAGCAAAGCTGGGTTTTCTTAGGGTTTTGTGTTTTTTTGTTTTTTGGTTTTTTTTCCCTTTAATTCTGTTCTTCTTTACTTAGATTCCCATTTCTGCCTTGGTGTCTTTTGTGGAGGCTCTGGAGGTTGGCTACAGTAAACACAAAAACCCTTATCACAACCTAATGCATGCTGCAGATGTCACACAGACAGTCCATCACCTCCTTTTCAAGACAGGCATGGTGGTAAGTAAAAGACTTGGCATCCTGAATATACAGTGAGTTTACTACAGTTTTTGCTTAATAGTGAGATTATGATTATCCACAGTAGAACCTGTTTGCAATGTAGACACACTTAATTTGATATGGCTGGGCTAATAAAGACTTTGGATTATTTAGAAATATAGGGTAAGTGAAGTTGTTGATAACTCTTTTAAGAGTGATCTAAAGAGGATGAATGAGAAAACCAGCCTTGGTTTTCACTCTGCCACAGATATTCTGTGTGAATCTGCCAACACACGATTGCTGGAATTTATTTCATCTAATATGAAGTATAGAAAACAAAAAGGTGCCGCGGTACTCCGTCGGCTTGGGTGATTTCTACAGTTCAAGGCAGCTCCTGAAACGTGCAGTTTATTTGCAAGCGTCGTGGGTGCAGGAGCTCTGCTTAAGCTGCCAGCCACAGCTTAGAGCATGCCCCAGGGAGAGTGAGAGAGAGACTATGAGACTAAGAGTCTAAGAGTCTAAGAGAGAGTAGGAGTGCTAAAAATCTGGTTACATGGTATTATATCTCTTCTGAATATGGTAATAGTACAACATCCAATCAATAGAAGACAGAAATCCTTATAGAATTTACATGCAACCTATCAAAACTACTACATTACCATACTGTGTTACATTTTAACTCCTAAAAACTACTTTCTAAAACTACTTTTTTCTTCCCTGCCACACTGGCAGGGTTTCTCTGACTCTTGGACTTTTCTGTTTGCTGAAGCATCCTCTTCTTTGCTAAAGACATTGTTCAGTCAAGAGGGATTCTCCTTCAGCTGGCTAGCCCATTATTTTTTGGTTGTACAGTAACTAACAGCTTGGTATCTTATATCTCAAAGCTAGCTTTCATTTCCATTTCGCTTACAGGTTTCATATTTTCAGAATCTTTTGCCAAGCAGTCAGTCATATTTATAAGGTGTCCCTATTTCATCCTCCCCAACAATGAAGAATCATATTGTCTAAGCTTTCTTCTTAAGGTAGGAAGAGAGTACATCCAAAGGATAATTCATTCCACTTATCTGAGCATAACAAGTGCTGGGATCTGGAAATGCTGATGTCCACCCACTTCTCTACAGCAAAAATCTGAACTGTCTTGCACAGAAACCTACAGACAGCTGAAGTCTGACAACAATGCTAGGAATGGATAGAGGGCTTAAAACAATACTTAGTGCACAATATGTGCACAGTTTGTGCACTATATCTTGAGAACCCCAGTGGTTCTCAATACAAACAAAAGAAATATATTTGAAGGTGGACTAGAGAAGTTGAAGGAAGATAGATTCCAGAGTGATGATCAACCATTGCAGTTTGGATTCAGCTGTAGGCTCAGAAAGTTGCTGGCCCACACAGCTGGGGAGACTAAATAGCAGGGTAAGCTCAAAGTGTACCAGATACATATGTGTTCATTCTTTTCTTTCTCCTGGTTACTGCTGCAGCCAGGAAAAGGAATTAAATTACTTGTAGTCTGATTCCGTGGAGCAAATCTTTTCCACAAATTACTTGCCTCACTTCTTCCATGTATCTAATTTGCCCTTGCCCTTGCATTGGTAGAAGTGTAGAGGCAAAGGTGACAGTGAAAGGGAGGTTCACCTATTCCATGTTTTGCAGTTACCTCCTGTTATACCATGGCCATTCAATGCTGGCTCTGTTTGTGGCTGGTACTTGAATACATGCAATTCTGTTCTATTGCACTTCATTTTGCTGAAGTCCTTTCACTAACCAGTGTGCAGTTCCAAGGTCATGGAGTCTTTGTAGTGCAGAGCAGGCACATGAACCCAGGTTAGCAGATGCTGAAGCTCTTACTGCAGCTCAGGCCTTCTTAAACACTCCCTAGTTGTGTAAACTCTGTATTTGGAACCATTGGAAAAAAGAGATAAGGAAAAATCATGTGCCTCAGCCCAACTAAATTCCAACACTCCTTTTCATGCAATGAGTGCCTTTGATAGGCTATACAAAATCACTATACAAATTGTCTGTCAGCATCACTTGAGGTGATATTTGTATGCTGATGTTACCTTTTTTCTGTGCAGCTCAGTAAGAAACCTGAAAAAATGCAGCCACTTGTGTATATTGGGTGATGGAGTATAGGACAGAGAGGTACAAGTTAACAAGGCATAGTGCCACTCTTGCTATGTCTTTTAGGCCAGTTTCAACTGCTGTAGAGTTGCTCATACTTGGGAACTATGTTTTGTACACATGATCTGCCTTTCTGCAGTTTGCCATACAGGTATTGCTTTCAATTCTGAAGCCAGAACTGGATACTCTTCCCTGAGGAATCACATTGCTCCACTGCCTCCTGTAAACATCCTAAGTCTTCTGTGTTGAATGTAGATTGCATGTGTGAATTGCAGTCATACCGCAATTAGAGCAGTAAATACTGCTGTTTATAAGAAGCAGATTTGGAAGGATTCAGGTGCTGTCTGTCTCAAGAGTTGATTCAGACAGCCTGATCATGATGAAAGTTGTGTCACTTGCTTCTGATTTTGCCTGAAGTAAAAAGGACTTAGGTCAGAATTGCAGCTAATACAGTTACCTACTCAAAACCTCCTCTGAGATACTAATTGGTCACTGTTGTTTTTACGACCATTTGTTAATGAAAATGCACTCCAAGCTGTATTTGGTAGGAACAGGAGCAACGTTGAGTAATGTGAATTGTACTCTAGTGGTGAAGAAATGGATTCCCTTTTTCTCCTCAAACCATGGAAAAAGGGCAGTTTTCAATTGGGGCTACTCTGTTCCAAAATGTCACTCGATCAAAACAGCTGCCCAAATATAGCTGACCTTCACCCTATGTATGTTTGGAACTACGTGTTTTTCCATCTTGCTGCTTCTTGATCTGTAAGTCGTTTAGCAGCAACTCAGATGTGAGTGAATGACTACAATTTCATTCTAGCCTGTGATGCACCAGTGCTGAATAGGGTTTCCCATCCTGTCTCTGAGTGCAATAAAGCAAGGAGTGTTAAAAAAAGAGAGAACTGGAATGACATGAAAATACATGAGTAAGCAATGGAGAAATTTGGACATTTTTCCTCTGAGAGACAGAATGCCATGGACTAAAAAGAAAGAAAAAAACAAACCCAAAATAATCCCACCAAAACCAAACTAAACCAAACCTCTGTTTCAGAGGAAATGTTATTTCTAAATCACAGAATCAACTAGATTGGAAAAGACCTCTGAGATCATTGAGTCCAACCTACAACCTAACATCACCTTATCAAACAGACCATGGCACTAAGTGCTACATCCAGTCTTTTCTTAAATGCCTCCAGGGATGGTGACTCCAACACCTCCCTTGGCAGCCCATTCTAATGCCCAGTCAGTCCTTCTGTGAAGAACAACTTCTTAATATCCAGCTTAAACCTCTGCTGGTGCAGATTAAGACTGTTCTTATCCTGTTGCTGGTTGCCTAGGAGAAGAGATAGACCCCTACTTGCCTTTCAGGCAGTTGTAGAGAGTGATAAGGCCTTGAGCCTTGTTTTCTCTGGGGTAAACAACCCCAGCTCCTTCAGCCACTCCTCATAGGACTTGTGTTCCAGACCCTTCACCAGCCTTGTTGCCCTTCTCTGGACACAAGCAAGCATCTCAATGTCCTTCCTAAACTGAGGGGCCCAGAACTGAACACAGTACTCAAGGTGTGGCCTCACCAGTGCTGAGTACAGGGGAAGAATCACTTCCCTGGTCCTGCTGGCCACACTATTCCTGATACAGGCCAGGTGCCATTGGCCTTCCTGGCCACGTGGGCACACTGCTGGCTCACGGTCAGTCTCCCATTGGTCAGTACCCCCAGGTCCCTTTCTGCCTGGCCACTGTCCAGCCACTCTGTCCCCAGCCTGTAGTGCTTCAGAGGGTTGTTGTGACCAAAGTGCAAGACTCAGCACTTGGTCTTGTTAAACTTCACATAGTTGGATTCAGCCCATTAATCCAGCCTGCCCAGATCCTTCTGCAGAGATCTCCTACCCTCCAGCAGATTCACACCCAACTTGGTGTCATTTGCACATTTGCTAATGGTAGGCTTGATCTCTTCATCCAGATCATTGATAAAGATTTTAAACAGGACTGAGCCTGACATAGATCCCTGGGGGACCTCACTGGTGACTGGCCACCAACTGGAGGCAGCACCATTCACCACCACTCTCTGGGCCTGGCCACGCAGCCAGTTCTTAACCCAGAAAAATGTGCACCTGTCCAAGCCATGGACTGCCAGCTTTTCCAGGATTATTCTATGGGAGATGGTGTCAAAGCTCTTGCTGAAGTCCAGGTAGACAACATCCACAGCCTTCCCCTCATCTACCAGGCGGTTCACGTGGTCATAAAAGGAGATCAGGTTGGCTGGTCATGGCCGACCCTTCCTAAATCCATGCTGGCTGGGTCTGATCACTAGGCTATCTTGTATGTGCCATGTGATCACACTCAAGATGAACTGTTCCATGACGTTGCTGGGCACTGAGGTCAGGCTAACAGGCCTGTAGTTTCCTGCATCCTCCTTTTGGCCCTTCTTATGGATGGGCATTACGATGGCCAGTCTCCAGTATCTGGGACCTTCCCAGTTAGCCAAGACTGATGATAAATGATGGAGAGCAGCTTGGTGAGCCAGCTCCCTCAGCACTCTAGGATAGATACCATCTGGTGTCACGGGTTTGTGAGCATGGAAGTGGCTCCACTGGTTGCTGACTGCTTCCTCCTGGGTTCCAGGGGATCTATTCTGCTCCCTGTCCCCATCTACCAGCTCAGGAGGCCAGTTTTCCTTAGGAACACCTGTATTATTGTTGAAAACTGAGGAAAAGGTTTTCAGGACCTCAGCCTTATCCTCATCTTTGATAACTATATTCCCCACCATGTCCAATAAAGAACAGAGATTTTCCTCACCAATCTCCTTTTTTTTTGCCATTATTATACTTATAAAAGCACTTTTATTATCCTTTACAGAAGTGAATATGTGCAATATGTATAAATATGTGCAGATGTCAGAGAATGTACACATATCAGACTTCCATCTAGAAAAGAGGAACTAGAATGTCTGTGCTTGTGAGCATATATACATGCTTGCACTGCCAGTCAGTGCCTGAACTGAGCCTGTGGCCCATGTATTCCTACTGCAATAAACTACACACATAGTAGCCCATGCAGATCAGTATGATGCAGTTGTAGACCAGAGGAATATCCCTGGAATATTGCCAAGCACTAATTATACCCACACCCAAATCATATCTGTAATTTAGTTTAGGATCTAATATAGCACAATAGGAAATCATGCCACAAGCTCACAGCATGCCAACAGTGACATTTCAGCTGTGCTTCTCTTGTTTGAATTTTTTTTTAGCTTTGGTTTTAGTTTCCTTTTTTTCCCCTCTGTTTTCACCTCACCTTCACTGAACTCTACAGCCAATCTCAAAGTGCACAGCTTAATGTAGTTTGAAAGTGACAAATTATGACCCTAGAGGTCACCAGTCCTAATGTCCTGCTTACAGGCTAGCTTCTTACATGAGTATTATGTTCTCACACAGTAAAGAAACGTAGGGGGCATTTTCCTCTTTCCAGGATTTGCTCGCATCAGTATGTTATCACTGCTGTAGTATATATAGTTCTTTAGCTCATCACTTTACAATAATTATGTAAGCAACTTGGGCATGCAGGAACACAAGAGTTTGGTTTGAGAAGCGTGTTAGGGCCATTGGTTTAATTCTTTTCACCAATGGGATGAAAACAACTTGTGAAAAAAATATATACAAAAGTAGAAAAAAACCCCTCATTTTTCTTGCTAACTAGTTATTTGTAATGTGGAAAAAAATGCTTTTTTAAAAAAATAGTCTATATAGTTAAAATTTGTTCTAGTCCTAAATGTAGGAATCGTGTTTCTGGTTTGTCCTTACATGGTTCATTTGCCTTTGTCATGGCCCCTTTATTTATGAACTCTCTGAAGAGTTTTGTTTCATCTCTCTTTTTTTTTTCTTAATTTTATTTTCAATTAAATCTTTCTTTCCTCTCACTTCCTGAAATTTCATTAGTTTTCTTGTTATTTTTTTCCCTCAGAATGATGCTTTAGAGTTAGTTTGTTATACTTTACTGTATGAACTACGATGTTTTTGGCTCTTTCATAGAAAAATGTTGAAAGAGTATTTGGAATTAATCTTATGTTTATCTCATAGAGGATTGGTACACAAGAATGATGTGCAAGAACAGCTTCCAAGAGCTGACACACATTTTGCTCATTTCATTTCTTCCTTTATTAAACTCTGTAATTCAGCTCTGATTATTACTTTCTTTGGTTTTGTTTTCATATTAATCTTTACAACTGTTTGTAAATACCATGATTTCTTTTTTAACCTGGACAATGATGTGAAAATTGTAAAGCTTAAGACTTCTTTCTCTGATACTGACAAGAATTACAGGAGACTGTTTCCTGCAGCAGACCAGAAAAACTGTGAAAGTACAGGACTTCTGTCACATCTTTCAGTACTAAAGGGAAGTGAGATCATCTTCTCCACTAGTCTGTTGTTATTAATAAGCAGATCATCATAAGCTTTGAAAATAATATCTACTTTGGAATAAAAGTTCATAAACTCTTGGAAAGGAAACTAGTTAATTACTTACATTGTAGCAATTTCTTGGAAATGCATTCTTTTTTTTTTTTGCTAGATTTGGAAACAATACTCTTTCCTCTTCCTTCTTATTTCTATATTCAGCAATCCTTTTGTTTACATGCGTATGAGCCACCCTAGTAGCTAATGCTTCACATTTATTGTATACTTTTGAAAGACAGTCATGCTTCCTTGCCCTCTTTTTTTCAGTCTGGAACCCAATACTTTGTATTTCATGCCTTTTACCCCATGCCATTTCTGACCTCCTACCATCGCATAAAGTTTGATATGGTTTTATTCTGGATTGGTTTTGTCTGCCCTTTGGAAATCAAAATCATTCACATTTCCTTGCTCTTTTCATCTTTTGTGGCAGTCTCCTGATGTTCTTGATGGCTTTTTGCTTTAAAAATTAGCTGTTTTCAAGATGAAATTCACCACAAAGCAATGAAATGTAAAGTCAGCACTTTGATGGAGATTGCATCCATAGGCTCTTTTCTGTCTTGTTTGCTTTCTCTTGCAAGGTTGAGGCAGGAATAAAGGGACTAATATGTTCCAATTACTTCCCTCCTGTTACTCACAAGCCTGTTTTGACTTTGTTCTACTTACACTGCTTTATTTATTACCAACAGTTCACAACTGTAATTCCAGTTTTATTGAGTGATCTTCCTCAAATGCTGTTATGATATTTAATACTGCTAATACAAGATATTGCTAATAATAAGATCTAATACACCCGATTTGAAAACCTACATTACCCAAAATTGTTCAACCAGTAATGCTTTGATAAGGTATGCAAGTCAGCGTTTTTCCTGTATGTGTCTTAAGAAACAAGGTAGGAGACCTCAAACACTAAGACTCATTGCCTTAGTGATGTTTTACGACTTGGGTCATGAGATCTTGTTAGTGTGGGACTTGTCAGATGCTGTCCAGAAATGGATGCGTGAAATGTGTCTCGGAAGAGTTCTGCATGCATAATATTGGCTTGCTCTGGCTATTACTGAGCACTTGTGCCTTGATTCTTTTCTATCATTTGCAGACTCTCCTTTTGGGAAATGGCAGACCACAGTTAGCAACGAAGGTCTAGATCTAGACATGTAGCCTGGAAACCCTAGTTCCATTTTTTCTTCCCACTGCAGTTGCCAGAAGTTGTTGCTTGAAAGTTGAATTAATATTCTTAATAATTTGGAAATCATTCCTTATTCACAAGTCACACCTGGACACAAAATTGAGCATACTTCTCCACCATCATTGCTCTCTAGTTATGTCTTCGATCAATTGTGTAGATATGAGAAAACAGTGTAGTTTTTGTTTCTGATAGTTTCTTGCTTCTCACCCTCCTCTCTCTCTTACTCTAAAAAAAAAAAAACAAACCTCAAACAAAAATCAAAAACCCAAACCCAAGAACTACCTTGATTACAGTCAGTAACATTGTGCAAAATCTCTCTGGGCTGTATTTTCAAACTACATCTTTAATGTAAGGGGATCTTTAATACTGAGACTTGCTCCATTCTTCACTGGTTTTGCAGGGATAGCTGTGAAATGCAGATAAACAGCTAGACAGATTTCTGTGTGCCGAGTCCCACTGTTATTACGTCTGCTTGCCTGCATATGCTTAACACACCAGTGGTGGTCCCTGAGCTATAGTAGATGTCTAGAACAGATTTTGGAAGCCCTAGTGCCTTTGCCAGGCTTTGACTTAAAAGGCAGTTTGTATATTATTGAATGCCTGTCAAAACGTTTTCAGGTTGACAGTGAAGTGTTACAGAAGTATTTGGCAATCACTGTGGTAAAGGCTTTTTCTAAATGCAGTACTTTTAAGCACTTCATAAAAATATTTACAGCATCCAAAGTGTCTAAAACTTTTGACTCCAAAGTGCTTGATGTTAACAACATCCTTGTGGGCTACCAGTGGAAAACCAGACAATAAAACGATTTATTGATTCAGATAAAAATTATTTGAACCATCTGAATAATTTATAAATCTTAGGCAAAAGGGACTTAAGCATTATAAAATAAGGCTTTGACTAAGGAATTAGGAAAAAACCCCACAAACTTCAGGGGTTTCTCAAGTGTTTTTAAAATGATAAATAAATAACAATATGTACATCTTTTGAGGTTATCTTCCTTGTTCTCCTCATGATTCAGTGATTGACAAAGACTTTTTATTTACTGGAAAATACTATCATTCTTCTGTATCTGAGTCCCTGCTGCTCAGGTAAACTGAAGATATATACCCTGGGGGTATATGTTTACCTGCAAATATATCATCAAGTTCCCCTTGATGAACCTTGATTTTCTTGAGTTTTCCTTGTTTGTCTTCTTCAAACATTGCTCTTTCAGAAGGGCATATGTTTCCCCTTTCTATGCCTTAAACCTTATCAGCTCCTGAAACCATTTTGCTGAAGTTCAATTTATTTAGATGAAGGTCCAGGATGAACACTGGTTTGGCTTTTATGTATCAACCGGAGAAGTTTGCTTTAAAACAGCTAACAGGCTGCAGCGGAACAGTCATGCAACACTGTCTGTCAATAGAAGATAGGTAACTTACCTTAGAAGACAAAAGCCTGAGAAAAATGACAACTTACCTGATTGTACTGTAATCTCTTTTCAGCACTGGCTGACAGAGCTGGAGATCTTCGCTATGATTTTTGCAGCTGCAATACATGACTATGAACACACTGGAACCACCAACAATTTTCATATCCAGACACGGTGAGACCACTGTAAATCATGATGAAGGGTTGGGAAATGGAGGAGGAAACTTTTGGAGAATAACAGCATGGTCACCTTAGAAAAGTGCAGGAACTTCTGCTTTCAAGTGTTACAGGAAGAAAGTTCACTTCCTCAGGTTACATTTAATATTCTCTTGCTCAAATATTCATAATGGAATGCATGTATTCTAGATTCCTGAGCATTGTTTCATATCAATAACCAGGAAAAAGAAAGGTCCAAAAATATTTCCATGTAAAGTTTTCAAAGACAAATGGCTGTATAGAGTGATGTACTTTGATGAAGATAAAGTTTTGAAGGAGATACTATAATTTTACATTTTTTTCTCCATGTTGAATTTCAAGAATTAAACATTAATGAAATAAATCAGGCATTCAACCATGTTTGTTGCATTTATCAGTGAACATGAACACTACACATACTATTTTTACTTGAGTGGAAAACCACACCTGCATCAAGGGGATATGCTTGCCACTATCTAATCAGGGAAATATTTATTTAAAGCATCATAAATTACTAGACAGTAATTAACTGACCACAAACTAGACTGGACTGGTGTTGGTGGAAGAGAGGAAAATAGGATGAAGATGGCAGCAAAATTTAGAATTGCGCAAAGATTATGAAGTCTCTAGTTTCATTGATAATTGGGCATCTAATGTCTGTGTATTATTTTGACAATAGGAATGTACTAGTAGCAATGACAAAATGTCTAAATGTCCTCAGTTGGCACTACACACTTGGGCATTTCTAATGTGCATTGTTATTAAATTAGATTACATGTCTGTAATTAAAATAGACATCTGTAGTGTGTTAGCTGAATCATGCTGTGCATCAACAATGGTTTCTAGGATAAAGCACACATATGCACAGTAAAGACTGGGAATGGAGTAAGAATCTTCTGTCTCTATTCTGGGTGAAGCCGTACTACTCTTCTTACAACTTCATGCATACAGGAATTAGGGATCTGCTGTATTTTCCAAATACTTATAAAAATATTCAAGGAAGGACAGTCATAATTCAGTTTTTCTAACATTGCGCATCAGAGGGTGTAGAGTGTCAGAGGATGAAAATATACAGTGCTCTCTGTGAAGCAGCTCTTAGTGAGGACTGTAACAAAACATATACACCCTCTGTTGCTGTTAACTTCTTGGTCTTCAGACCAATTTATCCAGTCATCAATCAGAGATCTCTGCTCTGGGGCTTAAAATCAGGTATGAAGTACCTTTGGTCTTACTCTGTACCACTAGCAATTGCCTTTCCAGATAGCACAGTCTAGCACACAGATGTCAGAAATCAGTTCAATTATATCTTGCTTACAGACAGTTTGCTGTTCTGGAAACAGTATTTGGTCACATCTTGCAATTGCTTACTTGGGTACAGTCAGACTTTAATATCAAAGAGACATACATAAGAACTGGGAAAAAGCCTCATGGTTCCAGTCCAAGTTTACGTATCTCTCTCAGTTTTCAGCACTTGTTTTCAAGTATGTAAAAAGGAAGTTACGTGAGTCTCATCTAGTGAAATAGATTTTACAGTGCCTTGATCTTTTGATTTCTTTTACTGAGTAACAGCAATTAACAAAGTATTAAAAGTACTCTTAAAATGCTCATATCAGTTCTGTAGACTTAATTGCTGTAGCTAATCAAAGGAAAACTTCTGAGTCACTTTAGACAGGGAAGAAACAACCTTTCCTATGTTTTCTTTTAAATGCTAGGTCAGACTCAGCCATTCTATATAATGACCGGTCTGTGCTTGAAAATCACCATGTTAGTGCGGTGTATCGTCTTTTGCAAGATGATGAAGAGATGAATATTTTATCTAATCTCTCAAAGGATGATTGGAGGTAAAAATGAGCATGGCAGCTGCCTAGGAATATTAAAGCATCACCACAGACTGGTATTACATTGTTTTAATAGCAATATGCATTATTGTATATTACATATTAGTATTTCTATGCTACAAGATAAAGAATGTTAAAAGGTGTTTGTCTTGTTTATTCCTGCTTTCTGTTTTCATTTCTGATAGTGAGACTCTACTTTGTGACAATGGGTTATAGTATACAAATTGACTCCCATATAGTTACTAAGTATCACAGTGACACTGTATACATGTAATTGAGTGTAGAGCTAGCCTGCTGTTTCTTTATCCTAAAGCATAAATATAACCCATATCTACTTTAACATTTCCTGTCTGGAAATTATAAATGGGATTTAATGCAAAACATAATTCAGTCCAGGGAGCATAGCAGACTTACTATATATGCCAAGGAGATTTAAGAAGCTGCAATTTAAAATAAGCCTCATGAAATATAAGATTTATATGCCAAAATGAGCCCATGATTAACTTTCTAATAGCAGACAGTTTAAAAGATGACAGTTTTCTGTTTTTACTGTATTAGTAAATTTCAAGGAGTGATAATTTAAAAATAGCCTAGTGTGCTAGACAGGAAGGCTCCAGCCCCAGGGTCTTTTTCATGGGAGAGGAAGCAACTTGTGAAATCCTATGTGACACATGGTGCCTTCTACATATTCTTAAATGTGACATAGTGCTGAGCAGTTTTTTAATCTAATTTTCACATAAATGTGGGGAAATGAGCCTGTCTCTGGGGCTGACTTTTACCAAGATGGTCAGTGAAGGCTCTGCTTGTTTATCTGTTTAGCCTGAATTTCCTATTTATTCCAACTTGTCGACAGTGATGTGATCCTATAGCCAAACACCAGGAACTTACAGTGCTGATTTCAGTCAATGTGCGTGTTGTGGAGGAGTATCCTGAAAATTCTATCCCCCAATATACAGAATAGTGTCATGGTGGGCAGCAAAAAGGAACAGAAAGAAAATACTTGCACTCAGATGTCAAAAATCTATTTTTGGTACAGATGGAAATGCCTTGTCAAATACTGTCAGAAAATTACTGCTTCCTTTAATGTTGGTGAAGAAACATAAGGAACTAAGTGACTAGAAACATCAGCTTTAGAGCCACTGTCTACAAGGAATAGGCACTGTTTTTAGTGGAGCAGCTAACTGAGTATGCTTAATTGCATAGATACTGACTTTAAGTAAATGGTCTGCTTTTGAGTTTTAAACTGTTTAAAAGTTTTTATTGAATCAAAGCCAGTTTCAGATATTTCTCATTGATTCTGTAATGCCAATATGGGTGTTCTGTTGATGCAATGTGCTTAGAACCAAAGTTTCACAGGCTAACCCACCCCTTTAAAAAATACTGTAACTGCCTGAGCAAAAATATTCAGTGGTTTGGATTGCTTATTTGTTCTCTCTCAAGTATGATTTTATAGCTGTTGATAAAGCAGCAGCGCTGCAGAATCAAGGGCATTGTCTGGAAGCCCTCAAATTCCAACACATTGTGATTTCTATGCATTTTGATTTTGATTGTTAGTATGAAATCCCAAAGGCAAACATCTGTGAAGCACTGTAAACATCAACTGACTTCGGCAAAATCAGAGGTGTTGAAAAATAAAACCCAAGAAGCCCAGAGTTTCCCTATTCTAGGACTCTAAAGTAGGACCCTCAGTATTGAAGGATGCTTTGGGCAACTAATGAAATGTGTCCAAATTAAGCTTCACTTTTGTAGACTGATAAATCTCCCTCTGCAAAAGGCCTGAGTGATTTTTTTGAGAAGTAACTTTGACTTCAATACTGACTTTCTAAGTAAAGCTGCTTGATGTTTTGTCCCTCAAATAATTCTGAACCCTCCTTGTCAATCATCATTATTTGTTTCAAGATTATGGAGGAAACCATGGTCTTTTTTTACTGACTTTGGTCATACTCTTTCATAAGTAATAGTGTGTGCATGGTTGCAGAATCATGTAAAATCTTCTTGGAAAATTTGGTTCCTATGCACTCAGGATGGGCATATGCATACACTGAGATTTATATCTTTAGCGAGATCAGCCAATGATGGTATTTCTTTTAATGTAGTGTTTTCATATTAATTTCTGTAATAATAAAGTGCTGAGACTTCAACTGAACAAAATTAACCACACAGATCAGTTCAGAAAATATAACTATTCTAAGCGTGCACTAAGTTTTCCTGTTTAAAATTTCTATAAATTCCTGTCACTGTTATCAGACTTTATTGTCTGTGGGTTTCGATGTAAGCAAGCTCGGTTGGTTTGCTATAAAGACTGATGGAGATCAGCATCTTTAGATTGTGGCTTTTGTCTTCTTAGAGAAGTGGAATTATCCTTTGAATTATCTCAGCCTGGTGAGAAACCTGAAAAAAATGCTGCCACCAGTATGTACCGTGTGATGGAGCATAGAAGAGAGAAGTGCAAGCTAACAAAGTGTAGTATAGCTCTTGCTATGTCTTTTAGGCCAGTTTCAACAACTATAGTTGCTCACGCTTTGGAACAACATTTTGTGACTATGATCTGCATTTCTGCAGTTCCTTGATTGCCACAGATGTTTGTTTCAACTCTGAAGCCAGAACTGGATACTTTTCCCTGAGAAGTGTCTTGGTTAAAGACAATTTATGGAGTGGAGCTTGGGAAATGAACTACCTTCCTTTTCAGTTTTAACCACTCCCCTTTCACCAACAAGGAGAGAGGAATGCAAGAAGATATAAATGAAAAAATAAGTTTGCTAAAAAAAAAAACCACCAGCCACAACCAAGATAAGAGTAAAGAATGCTTCTGATAAGAGTAAAGAATGCTTCTGCTTCTCTGTGCTGTGGCGAGGAGAATATGCCCCAGGAAACTCTCTTGGCAGCCCACAGAGAAACAAGAAAGAGAGCTCTGTCTGAGTGTTCCTTCACTCTTAAAGGGACCGCAACACCTCCAGTCTCCATGGACCCAGGGAAAAACACTGGTTCTGGTTCCATTTCCGATCCCTGGGTCTTAAAGGGACAGTAACACAAACTGCATGGACTGACACAGAGGACTAATGGAACACAATATTTTTTGGGTCACCCAAGACTTTCCCCATTCCTTATTCCGTATCATCTGTATCATGGCCCAATTAGTACCTTCTAATTATATACATACACACATACAAATAACTATATACAAATACGGGTATTATTTCAGTAGTCACTGATCCAAGATGTGGATTGAGTTCATTTGGTCCGTGACTGATATAATGGGAGCAGTTCATTCTCATTGTCCATGGTATTTCCAATATGCAGTGTCATTGCCATTCAGCAACAAGTGTTTCAACATTACTGACTGCTCTCACCCAAAGTCAGATCCCCCTGAGGTACATGACATGTTTCCTTGTCCCTCTGCGTTACCCACCAAGTGTAACCAGGTCCTCAAGCAGAAACAATCCCACAGCTGGGTTTGCATTTGCTTGAGGTGGGATTACTCCAAACTGTCTCTCCTAACATAGCTTTCATAGGCACCATGGCGACTTTTTCTCCAATTAGAGTACACAGGGGTAATGATTGGGCCAGATCAGTTAATCAAATCTCTGGTGTTAACTAACCAGGTAGCCTTTTCCAAATGCAGATGCCACAGTTTGAAGGTCCCATCAACCATTGCCTTCAGTGTGCTTTTAACACTCCATTGCTCTGCTTGACTTTCCCAGCACCTGGTACATGATAGAATATGATACACCCACTCAATGGTCTCAATACCACTGATCTCTAGCACCAGGTGTTTATAAGGCTATTTTTGAAATGAGTCCCATTGTCTGCTTACTTCTCTCAGAGATGCCATGTTGCCATAGGGCTTGTTTTTCAAGGCCCAGCATAGTGTTCTGGGCAGTGACATGAAGTATGGGGTATATCTCCAGCCATCCAGTGGTAGTTTCTACCATTGTGAGCACGTACTATTTGCCTTGGTGGGTTTGTGTTGCGGTGGATCCCCCTGCCCCCCCCTGCCCCCCCACCTCGGCTGAGTCCCTCTCATGTGACTGAGTCAGATCTACTTTAGGTTCAAGCCGCCCGGGCTCTGATCTGATTGGTTGTTTGTCCCATCTCCGCCCCTGGTATCACCTTTCCCCCTGTCTGTGATTAAACCAGCAGGACGGAAAGCCCCTCTGTCTTACCTCGCCGACTTTTGCCCAGGTCGGGTGCTCTGTCCCCCTCCAGGACAGAGGGAATAAATCACTTAACATCATAAGAGGTATGAGCTATATTTCTCTTCTTAACTTCTGCTCTGGGGGTAGCTGTCACTAACACTGGCTTAAGTGGAGCTGCACAGTCGAGGGATATTTAGGCTGTTTGTGAATGGTCTAAAGATATTCCGAGACATAAAGAGGCAAGCTTGCCACAAAATTAAGCAGTGGACAGCTGATAACCCCGAGAGGTTCGTGGCAGTGTGATGTAGTCATCTGCCAGGCCTCCTCATACTAACATTCAGACAAATGTCCCCCCATACCACTGGCGCTTTACCTGCTTGGCCTGCTGGATTGCAGCCCATGTCTCATAGTCATGGATTACCTAGGATATAGTGTCTGTGGTCAAATCCACCCCTTGGTCATGAGGCCATTGGTGTGTTGCATCTCCTCTTCCTTGATGACTTGATGGGCCCAACAAGACAGAAAAAAATCACCCTTGTGTTGCCAGTCTATATCTACCTGAGACACTTTAACTTTGCAGCCTGATCTACGTTTTAATTGCTGTGATTCTCATCATCAGCTTGACTCTTAGGCACATGTGCATCCACATGATGAACTTCCATGATAATTTTCTCTCCCTCGTCAGTGATGTCTTGCCATACTTGAGCAGCCAAGATGGGTTTTCCTCTGTGCTGCCAATTGGTTTTTATCCACCTTTCCAGCCACCTCCATACAGCATTTGCTACCATCCATGAATCAGTGTAGAGTGTTGGCCACTTCTCTCACTCAGTGATATCCATAGCCAGTTAGAAGGCTTTCAGCTCTGCAACCTGACTTGTTTCACCTTGTCCATTGGTAGCTTCCATAAGTCACTTTATAGGCTCCAATACAGCTGCTTTCCATTCCCTATCAGACCCTGTGATACAGCAAGAACCATCAGTGGAGAGAGTGTATCACCTCCTACTCTCCGATAACTGGTTATATGGTGGGGCATCCTCAGCATGTGTCACCTACTCATCTTCCTCTTTAGATGATAGTCAAAAATTCTCACCTTCAGGCCAGTTCAGGATGATTTCCAAGAACCTAGGGTGATTAGGACCCTATCCAAGCTTGCTGTGTGATTAGAGCAATCCACTTACTCCACGTAGTGTCAGTGGCACAATATGTGGAAGAGACTTTCTGTTTAAACATTGAGCCCTGCACTGGTAGTCAGGGTGTGAGAATGAACTGTGCTTTGGTAGTAATCACTTCTAAGTTGGCTCAATCACCTTCATAAGCTGCTAAGATCCCTTTTCCTGTTCGGGTGTAGTTGACCTCAGATCGTTTGTATCCCTGAAACCAAAGGTCATCCTTGAGTTTCTCAGGTACCTGCTGCCAGAGGCTCCAGGAAGGACCATTCTCCCTGGCTGCAGTGTGAAGAACACTTTTCTCATCCTGTCCCATCCTGACCCAAGAGCTACTGCATGGGCAATCTCTTGTTTGATCTGTTCAAAGTCTTCTTGTTGTTCTTAAGTCACAAGGTCACAAGGTAGAGAGGGCTTACAATCTGGCTTCATTCAGTCTACTGTCAGTCTCCACTCCCCTTTAGATTTATGCACAGGATAGATGAGGCTATTGAATGGTGAGCAAGTATTGCTGACCACTCCCTGGATCTCCAGTTCATGGATCATCTTATAGATGGGAATCATAGAGTCTCGGTCGCTGTGGTATTGCCGATGGTGTGTTGTTGTGGCAGCAATTGGTACCTGCCGTACTTCAGCCCTCAGGTATCCTATTGCAGAAGAGTCCTCTGAAAGACCAGGCAAGGTATTAAATTGTTTAATGTCTTCTGTCTCCACAGCAGCTACCCCAAAAGCCCAACAAAGTTCTTTTGGGTCTTTGAAATAACCACTCTTGAGGTAATCTATACTAAGAATACACGAACTTTCTGGACCAGTCAAAATAGAGTGTTTCTCCATTCCTTCCCAGTCAAGGTCACCTCAGCTTCCAGCAGACTCAACGGCTGAGACCTCCTCTCACTCCAGCAATGGAAACAGGTTCTATTCCCATCATGTCATCATGTCAAAGCTAAAGCTTTGTATTTCTGTGGTTGTGATGTGCCAGGACATTGGATCCACACAATCCAATAGACACAATTTTCCCATGTCTCTATCAGGCTAGAGGCAGAGCCCCTCTAGTTCTCACTATCGTTTACTTCCTAGGCATACATTCTGGAGGTCCCTTCAAGGGGGTCAGACATGTCATCTTTACTTCTGTTCTGCCTAGGAACACACTCACAGGAAACTGGAGCTAAATTCATTCTTGCCAAGTTTCTTTTGTTAGTACTTTCTTCTTTTAGTTTATGTACCCATGCTTCTAAGATGGAAGTGGGTCTTCCATCCCATCTTCTCATGTCTTCCCCATGCTCACAAATAAAGAACTATAGGTTGCCTCGTGTGATGTACTCCCTCTCCTTAGCTGGGGGACAGCTTCTTCAGATGGAGGGATTCTGTTCTCTACTGGTGAAGGAAAAAGCCCTCCCTAAGCTCCTTTCTGAGTTTCTGATGGCTTTCTGATGGCTCTCTGATGGCTCTCCTCAGTCCTCTCTTCCAATTTCCGCATATACTTGGTCAGGTCTCTTACCGCTGAGACTTGGGTTCAGGTTGGGATATGGCCAGTGTCTTGCTGTGTCTGTAGCCTTCTCATCAGTACTTGCTGTCTTGTTTTCCTCATTCCGTTGCAGCGTCACTAGGAAGTGTGACTACACTTGTGTCCCAAGCTGTGCAAGTTTCAACCACATTAATGGTGTACAGGGTCTGGAATTCTTGTGTGTTGGTCATTATTTGAGAAAATTAACTCTATCACAGTCAGTTCTCTCAAGCTTTGGATTCCTTGCTCAGTGGTTTTCCACGGGCCTTGATGTAGCTGGAGGTGTTCTTGGCAAAGACATCTCCCCTTCACAATTGCTGAGAGTCACATCCAGAGGCTGAAGGTTTAGGCCTCCTTCCTATTGCCTGGTTGATACCCACATCATGCAACAGAAATCCCAAGTGCAATCCAAAATTGTAGCATCATCTGCAGTGTCCCAGACTTGGATCAGCCAGCTCAATATAGACTCGCCTGTTTATCAGGTGAGGTTATTCTGCAGACTGCATAGACTTTCTAAGGATAGGGATTTGATGATTACTTCCAGATCTGATTCCTCTGCTGGCTGTGAGGGTTCTGCCTCCCTGTCATCATCCACCAGGCAAATGCATTTGGTCTTGTATTTCCTCTGGACAAGGGTGACAGTAGTCACTGGCTTAGGTTGCCCTTCTGATTTAACTGTAGCTTGAGTGACAGAGGTGTCTGCTGATTTGTTCCCCTTTCCCTCCAGCTGTAGGTGCTGCTGTGCAGTAATGAACAGCATGGAATATGCATTATCCATGGCCCACCACAGTGCAATAAGTTGCCCCTCTTTGGAACTGCCACTGTAATTTTCCTTTAAATATTCTGCTACCTTTTCTGGGTTCTGTATTTGTTCAGGGGGAAATTTCCAAACCACTGGACTAGGGCATTTCTTCAAAATCTGGCCTATATCCTCCCCCATTCCATGCCACTCAGGATTTTTCACCCCCAGGATAGATCTCTGAGCAACCTCCCTGGAAATCTCAGCCCTGATTCTAAATATGTTGTAGAATCGTACACAGGAGATATAGCAGAATTAGCAACAAGAATATGATGTCTTAACATCCAGAGGGAATTCAACAATCTCAAAAAGGGATGTTCTAGACTGAAGAGGTAGAAAGAGGTGAAAGGCTGGGAAATATCATCCCATTCTGTTCCCGCAACAGGTTGGGTGAGATTATTAATAAGCCTCCAGAAGTAGCAGCCCAGACCAGGACAAGCAAACAACAACAATACACATCTGAAATGATCTCTATTACCTCTGATGTTATCTTTCCATAAATTGACATCATGGTGTGTATAAACAAAGCAATCTTGGTGTGTATTCCTGATCTGAAAAAGAACATGTGTATGGGTGACAGCTATTTAATTTTAGCCTGTGATGCACCAGGGATAAATGGGTTTTTTTATTGTCTCATTGCACAATAAAGCATGGCAAATGTTAAAAAAGAGACAACTGGAAGGATACAAAAATACATGAGTAAGCATTGGAGTGATTTGGTCTTATTTTACTCTAAGAGAAGAGAGAGAATATAACAGGCTAAAAAGGAAAAAACAAACTTAAAACTAAAAATAACCCCCCTAAACCAAACCAAAGCAAAGTATATGAAAAAGTCTCAATGTTTTTATTTATGCTCAGCAGACTTGATAATGAATTCCTTGAGATGCACCAGGCTTGTCAGTTTAGTGTGTTCCATGGTTTGCTGCAAGTGTGGGCTCCTGTAAGCTGTCCTGGAAACCTGCCAGTCAACTCCATGGCTCCATGAAGGAACAAACCAAATAAATCTGTTGATTGGAAACCAAGGTGTAAAAAGATTGTTGACAGAATGGCCTGCTACCTACTGGCTATGAGGTTAAAGAACTTAAAACCAGAGGAGCTATGGAGTTCACGGAAGTATTTTTTTTTCCACAGAGACAGTGTTCACAGCAAAGATTTGCTTCTATGTTTGATTTCTACCTTTTAGATGAAGCATTTTTCCTCACATGTCTCATTAACTAGAGATGCAGTGCATCTACTCTGTACATTGGCAAAGAATACTTGCATCCGAATGTGCTTACACTTCGACCAGTAAGACTCAGGAAGAAGGAAGGAGAGGTTGTACCCATACCTTGTGTCTTACCACAAAGAGTGAGGATGCAACCAGGGGAAATTAAGTTTTCTATACATTTGGGGTTTTTTACAAGCCCCTTGCTCTTCTAGATAGCAAAATTAACAATAGTGAAGTACATGTGAGAGCTAAATGTGAGGTTTTCCTATGTGGTATTGGGTCAGGGAAATGATTTAAGTGTACTGGAAGCTCACCAGTCAGGCCCAACTGTAAGCCTTCTCTTCTCCCAACTGCACAGTGCAGCAGCAGGTCCCTCTGCCTGCCCTCATGTGCCATGTGCCCCAGCTACTCACCATCTCAAAGGTGCTGGAATGGGTCCTCATCAAGTATAGCAGTGTCGTTCCTCTTCTGGGGAATCCAAGAAGAGACATAGGAGTCCACATGCAGTCTCAAAATGCCAAATAAGGAAGGAGGGTGGTTTTTTTGGTTTCTTAAATAGGAGGGTTTTAGTTAGCTTTTTACTAGATCTTTTTCTAAAATTTGTGGGGTTTTTTACTATTGTTTTTTAATTGCTTATTGGCTAGTCTTGCAAAAATACCCAAAAGTAGCAAAAAAAGGGCAAAGGGAAGGAGTGGGTCTGGCATCCTCTGAGCTCCTGTGCAGAGGTGATGAGTCTATTGGATTGGAGGTTCTTGGGGCCTGGAGGTGAGGTTTTTAGTCTGAAAACAGGAAGGCCTCTGGAGCATTGCTGTTCCTGGCTCGTTCTTGCCTTAGCTACCAAATGGGTGGTTGAAGATGAAGACAGGGCCATCCTGGCATTGCACAAAGAATTGTTGCAGATCAGCTGTGACTCTAGTCAAAGCAGGAACTGATTTGATATTGGCTACATGCTCTTGAGGGGAGTGATTAGGATGAAGGTTGTGTCAGTACTTCTCCCCTGTTGGCTATTTCCCATGTAACTGGAGCTGTGTAAAAGTTGTTGAGAACTGTGAAGGAGGAAAGGAGGCATTATTCTGTCCTGTACAGTAAGTAAACGACAAGCAGTCTGCAAACAGAAATCATGCTGCTGTTGAAAGAAGGAAAATCGAACTGGTCAAGAAGGTGTTTATGGTAATGGTTTGGTGTGTCTGTGGTGCTGGGGTGAAAGCTGATCCCAACATGCCCCTATTTAACCTGTTTCACTCCAGTCCCTTGTTTCCAGGGCAGATTAAGAGACAGAAGGCAGTACAGGCTTTGGAAGTGTCCACTGGTGACATGGGGAAGGTGTCACCTCTGCTGTTTCCTAGTTTCCTTTCTCCCTTTGGCTCATGTTTTTTTTTTGTCAGGGCCACCATGCAGACCAAATCTTTAGAAGACTGTCTTTTCTTTGAGTTAGATTTTTACTAGCTTTTACGAAAGAAAGAGAAGATGCAGTTGGGGAGGAAGTACTGAAGAACGCTGTTATTTTCATTTAATGAAACCCTTTGTGGATTATGGAGATCTCAGGACATCTCTATTCCTACCATACTTGTTGCCATGATGCCACATAACCAGGAGTAAAATAGGAGATTGATTTAGCTCTTAATGTGCAGATGGAAGCTTGTCTCCAAGGCATTTCCTAGGCTTGAGTTGATAGGCAAGCTATCTTTACTGGAAAATACTGTGGTATGACCACATTTATGAATACTTAACCTGGAGCATCTGTGACTTTCTCAAAGAGATTAACTGAAGGATGTGTCTAAACTTGTCAGTTTGATATAGTGGGTAGATTATAGGGGTATAATCATCTTTCCTTTTTCATCAGCTTCCACTATTTCTTCTTTTCTTTGATACAGTTTAAAGTTACCTATGTTTTAAAGACTTGGACAGTTTTTCTGAAGTCAAGTTATGTAAGAAATTACACAGAACAATTAGTATTTGAGTGAATTAACTTTTACTCTTCATAAACTTTTTCCTGAATACAAAACTGTGTTTGAATACTATAGAATAAAGGAGAACAAGATATTGCACAAATACATGGGGGATATCTGACTTTATATATAATCTCACTGGTAACATGAAGAGAAAGCTGAATCTGCCTGCCTGGTCACCATAATATTTATAAAAGCCAAGTATTCAGTCCTATGGTTTGGACAGTTTCATAGTGTTATAAATGAAATGTCAATTTCATCGAATTAATAATTTGCGTGAGCCAAATTATTAATATAAAAACAAATAAAATTTATTACATACAAATTTGAACAAATTGACAATCAAAATCAGCCACTCATAAAAGAAAGCAGGGCCAAGCCTAGGTCCTTGACTCTGGGTGACACGTACACAGCTCTGACCACCAGCAGTTCAGAGAGGTAGGTGCACACCTTTACAGAGTTTGAGTCCAGTTTTATACTGTTTTTCTTGCTCTTGGCTATGATACCCTTTGTCCTTTTCATTCTTGATGATCTTCTGATTCAGTGCTCAAAGATACATTCAGATGTTGATGTGTCCAGGGATTCTCTTTGTGAACATATGATGATCCTTCTGAGAAATCCTTATCAAATTACAATGAAGTATCTTGAGCAACATGTCCATTCATCAGCAATGTCCAAGAGGTAGCAGATTCTATCTCGTTCTTCTTTCAGATGGTAAAAGTGTTGGGCAAGGTACAATCCTGGGACTGACATTATCTCCTGGGTTTGCCGGGCGCTTAATTAGCACCTCTCTTGGGCAAGATGTCATGAGACTTGCCAGGGTGTACCCTGAACACAACTGAGTTTAAACATATATGCTATAATATATACAGTTGATAAAACATAGTTTTACATTCTGGATTTCACATTAATAACTTATTCCAATTATTGTGTTTTGATTTCTTATGAATTTTGACACATCTACAACAATAGCAATGTGTTGGTATTTAAAAGTAGTGCAGCTTCTTCTCTTACCTCATTTCTTCTTTGAGATTGTCAAATATATTTTCTAAAAAGAATTGGAAACTGTTTTAGCTGACTTGCTTTTCCTCTACTTTTATATACTGTGCTTCTCTAATAAAAAGATGAAAACTAGATCACTCTGAAAGTATGTAATGTAAAATATTAGCAGGCTTTTGTGCATTATTAGAATAATTAAATATAATTATTTAAGAGACACTTCAGTGGAAACAGAGCTTGTAAAATATTACAAGATTATATAGACAGCTCTATTTAGCTAGAGCTACTAGGCAGCATGCAGAGTGCAGCACAATAATATGTAGTGTAGACTTTGAAGATGATGCAGAAACAAAGTGCTCAAGATGGTCAGAGCTGTGTGTATCCCAGGCTCTAATCTGACTCAGATGAAAAACCACGAACTGGATAAATATCTATCTTCGATTCTTTCTGTAAAGAATTTCAGCATTATATCAGCCTAGCAACAAATCCATAAACTTATAATCCTCTAGTGTTACATATTTTGAGATCTCTCATGCATTAGCTATAACTTTTCCCTATTAATTTTCATAGTCACATGCTGTTGTGATGCCTGTTGTTCGAAGTGACAAATAAGAATTTTTCAGTAGTGAAATCCTTTATTTTTTACAATCTCTGAAGAATTTTTCATCTCTGTTTCAGAGAAAATGATGATCTGAAATATGTGCAGAGGTCAGAGGATGTGCATATTCCAGATTTACACCTATAAAAGGGAAAATAGTATCTGTGTGCTTGTAAGCACATGTACATTCTTGCATTGCAATCACTGACTCATTTGCCTGAACTGAGCCCTTTGCTTTTGTATTCCTACTGCAATAAGCTACACACAAAGTAGCCCATGCAGAACAGTATGATGGAGTTTTAGTCCAGAGGATGTAGTGAAAAGTCTGCTCTTCCCACAGCATTGTCACACTCTTTACTTATAAAAGTATTATTTCTATGCGTTCAGGTTGATTGTATAGACAAAGACATATGTGCTGCTGGGAACTGACCAGAACTGCCAAAAAAAAAAAAAAGTTAAATAATTTAAAATTAGTTACTTTTCATCCATCATATAGTTATTTGGAATGCTGTTGACTATTCAACTGATTGTACTTATGGGTTGGGAGAAGGTGGTGGTTATAGGGGGTGAAGACCAAGGCAAACTGATACCATCAGTGTTGCAGAACTCTGGTGGTGCAGAGGCATCATTATGTGCCATCCACGAGACCAGGTAAGTACAGCAGTCTTGGGTCTCACAGTGATGGCCTGGGACAAGAATTTGAGCACAGCTACTAGAGGCAAGAGAGGAATGAAAAAAACAGGCTTAACGAGACATTCATAAAAAAGAGAACAGTAACTTAGTTTTAAATGAATGCTGACCCATTTCTGAATCTTCTTAATCCTGAGCTGGTATACTAACCTTGTGCTGTTCTTCCTCTGTTAATCTGTAGAGACCTGAACTGAGATAAAGAGAAAAGAAATTTTTATTGTGTTCTGGATCAGAACATTCTGGTATTTTAAACTGTTTAGGACATCCATGCCATCTTCAGAGAAAGTGTAAACAAGTGTTGTAATACTACTACTAATGATGATAATGACAATGATGATGACGATAATTATAATAAGAGCAATGAAAACATGAGAGAAAGAGAGAAATAACACCCAAGAGAAACAAGTGATGAACAATACCATCGTTGACTCATGCCTAGTCTGTCACCAAGTAGTGATTGTTGGCTCCAGTTTACATACTGGGCATGACGTTCTATGGTATAGAGTATGCCTTTGGCCAGTTTGGGTCAACTGTCCTGGCTATGCTCCCTCCCAGCTTCTTGTGCACCTGCTCACTGTCAGAGTACGGGAAACTCAAAAGTCTGTGATTTGGAGTAA
Organism: Lanius collurio; assembly: GCA_020086605.1. Lineage (NCBI taxonomy): Eukaryota > Metazoa > Chordata > Aves > Passeriformes > Laniidae > Lanius > Lanius collurio. The sequence goes on along the minus strand of JACBWW010000012.1, from coordinate 28,192,301 downwards.
GTACTACGTATCAACAATGAAGTCATCCATGTGTTGTCAGCATTATTCTCATACTAAACCCAAAACACAGCACTGTACCAGCTAAGAAGAAAATTAACTCTATTCCAGACAAAAAACAGGATCGCAAGTTTGCTTAACAAAAACTCATACAGGAGTAGTTTGAATTAATATTAGCAAGAAAGTAGTGCAGGTTCTCAAAGGTCTTTATTTCACATATGCATCCTATGTACTAGGCAGTTTTTTTAACATGGTGATTTTCCACTGTATGACTCAACTTTGAACATGCATATCGACCAGCTGAATCAAGTTATCTGATTCTGAGGCTTTAAACAGTCTTTTCCCTTCCCTCTAAGAATTCCCTATAAAAGAAAACTGTTTAAGAAGCTCATGCTTAATTGAAAAAGGTGTATGAATACCAAAGTGCTCTTCAGAAAACATCTAATATTTGTCTGACCAAGGATTAGCCCCCTGGCTTCATTTGCATCCCTCCCATTCCTGTGTTTGTGCAGAAAATCCTTCATCCTCTTCCCCATCCCTGAAAGAGGAATAATATAAAGAGTTACATACAAAGGCATTGCCGTCAGTCATTTGCAGATAGACAACAAAAGAAACTGAAGTGTGTCTGATGCTGGTTTTTGTGCTTCTCTTTCCTTGCTGCTCTCATTGTGATGCTGTCCAAAAGGGAATTTAGAGCTCTAGTGATTGAGATGGTGTTGGCTACCGATATGTCCTGTCACTTCCAGCAAATCAAAGCTATGAAGAATGCTTTGCAGCAACCAGAAGGGTGAGTCACTTCACAAAATAATGCAATGAGGAGGCTGCATTTCAGCTGGTGCTCTGCCACTGTGTTTAACTTCAAAAGCACCTCCAGAGGCCCTCTCTTTCTTTGATATCCACAGCAATTTTCTTTCTGCTGTTGAATTTTGAATGAATTCCCTTAGGAAGGGATGGGCCCATGCCTACATGCACATCTCTATTCTGTGCTGGTGGCCCAAAGCTTTCAAATATCACCATTGTTGGGACCAGCCTCACTGGGCATTTCCCTGGTGGGTAACATCAAGGACGATTCATTTGAGTGACCTCTACAAATGAGTATAACTTAAGGTTATAACACCTGCAAAACATAACTTGCACTTTGCCCTTATGCAGATGGCATCATCTGTCACCCCTGGAAGGGGCCTGCTTCATAACCAGAGAATGCATGTAAACTTGGGATCCACTTAGGGAAGGACTGGAAAATAACAGATGGAGCAGTATGGGAGAAGCCTTTTCTTCTTCCCAGTATGCCACTGGGAGCTGTAATATTTTGTCCACAGCTCTTCCCCAAAGAATTCCTTCTATATTGCTCTGAGTGACTGTCAATTTTTCACCTTGGACACAGTTATGTCCAGAGCCTCCCAAAATTATACCTGCATCAAAATTATGCCTATAACAGAATTACACCTGTATCAGAGCAGGGTGTGGCTAGCCACCTGATCCTCTCAGAAGCTACAACTGTTTCAACCATTTCAACCATTTTGGATAGCCAAAAAGTGGAATTAATGAATGAGACCACCCATTCCAAGAAAGCATTACTGGGTTCTTGGGTTAGGCCCCTAGGTTATGGTTGTAAGAAATCACTAGCCTTTTTTTCTGTGAAATTACCTTCTGTTCTCACACTAGTCTTCTATCAGTGAAACTTTTATCAGTTATTGTGTAGACTTGTCACAGCTCAAGAAATCCCCACTATTCCTTACAGTGGGATGATAGGAACCATCTTCTCTTCTGAGCTTGCACAAAAGGCAGCACAGATGAAATGGGGAACAGAGCAGCTCTTCAAGACTGCTAGTGAGGACAAGCAAGCCTATAAAGTTGCTGAGCAAGGCTGAGTAACATTTCCTTTTGCATTTCGTAGTGTCTCTTTTAAGACAGGAATTGTATATGTTGGAGAAATAAGACAGTCTTTCAGAGTTGTCTGATTTTATGATCAGAGAAACCACCAATATCCCGGGGCCAAAGATTCTAATTACCTTATTTCTCTGTAGGTAAGATTTTTGTTGTTCTTTGCTGCAAGAGCAGACAATTAATTTTTTTGATCCTTTGGGTTTTCAGAATTGACAAGCCGAAAGCCTTATCACTGTTATTACATACAGCAGATATCAGTCATCCAGCCAAGGCCTGGGATCTCCATCATCGCTGGACCATGTCTCTGCTAGAGGAGTTCTTCAGACAGGTAAAGCTAGGGAAGTTCTCTTTTCTGCAGCTGACAGGGAGTGTGTAGGAAAGGAAGGAAGTAGGAAAATACAAACACAAGTATTTTCCTTTTTCTCTGATATTTGTAAGAACCTCCTAAATGGTATGAAGGTTTCTCCTCTAGCACCATTAGCACTGGCTATGATTCCTCTTAGAAAGGCAGTGTCTGATACACTCCCTATAAGCATTACCTACATAGTAGAAATCCTAATTTGGGAAGATAGCATGTCTTTCAGATTAGAAAAACATGGAATATATGTCACTCTAGTTAGCTCTAGAACCATAAAACCGGATTTGTGCAGCTGTATTTTATAGAATTCTACTTACATTGTTGTGATGGATGTGAAAAAGTTTTACTTTGCCGTTACTTTAAAAGAAGTGAACTGATCAAAATTACAGTTTTGATCCTCCTCCTGGCCAGTGCATAAATCCAGTGGAGACTGAGAGGGGACTACTGTATTCTGAACAAATCACACCATGACTGAGAGCTGCTGTGATGGACATGTTGGAACTTGAGTATGATCTGGAGTCCAAGGCAGCAAAGTGGTGCCACCATGTACATTTGTAATGCATTTTTCTCCATTTCTTTGTCAAGAGAGTGCAGGACACAGTTTGCTTTTATCTGGAGGGGTGTTCCATACACCTGGAACTGATGGCCCCAGGAGTGGAAACACAGCCCCACTATTTGCTGTGGACTGATCCAGACTGAACTTGAAGAGCATGAGGCTCCATAACACTTGCAACATGTTGATGACATTATTGTGTGGCATAACACAACAGAGACAGTTTTTTGAAAAAAGAAGATAATCCACATCCTCCTGAAGGTCAATTTTGCCATAAAGCAAAGTCAAGGCACCTGCCCAGGAATAGCAGTTTTTAGGAGTAAAATAGAAAGATAGATATCATCAGATTCCAATGGGCATGGTCAACAAAATAGCAGTTAGGTCCCCACCAGCCAACAAGAAGGAAACACAAACTTTTCTCAGTACTGTGGGTTTTGGAAGGATGCATATTCCAGATTACAGTCATATTGTAAACCTTCTCTATCAAATGACACAGAAGAAAAATATTTTAAGTGGGGTCCTGAACATCAACAAGCTTTGTAACAAATTAAACAGGAGATTCCTTGGGTGCCATAGGCCCAGTTAGGACAGGAAGCGATGTGAAAAATGTGGTGTTCACTGCAAAAAGGGAGAATGGTCCTTCCTGAGTGTCTGGTAAAAGGTACCCATGGAGATTTAAAAATAATCCCTGGGATTCTGTAATCTGGAATACAGAGGATATGAGGCCTGTTACACCTCTGGAAAAGAGGTACTGGCAGTTTATGAAGGAGTTCTAGCTGATTCAGAAGTGATTGTCACTGAAGCACAGCTCCTCCTGGCACCCTGACAGCCAGTGCTGTGCTGTAATGTTTAAAAGGAAAGTCCTTTTCACATTGCACATCATGCTTCAGATGCAATGTGGAGTAAGTAGGTTGCACTGATCACTCAGAAAGCTCAAACAGAAACCCCTAATTGCCCAGGGATATTGGCCTGAAGGCAAAATCACAAATCATGACTTGGCCTCAAGGCAAAAATTTTGGACTATCATCATTGGAGGAGGAAAAGAGGATGTGCTGAGGAGGTCCCACTATATATAATCAGCTACCAGAAAATGAAAAGTGATGTGCACTCTTTACTGACGGTTCTGCTGTATTGTAGGAATATACCAAAAATCAAAAGCTGCTCTATGGAGTTCTATTTGATGAGTTGCAGAAATCAGACAAGTTGGATCTGGGCTGCAGAGCTGTAAGATATCCAGCTGGTTTTAGATATTGTTGAATGAGAGAAATGGTCAGCGCTCAACCTCTACACTGACTTCTGGATAGTAACAAATGCTCTGTGGGGATGGCATTCAGAGCAATGGAAAAGTATCAGTTGGTTGTGTGGAGTAAACCTATCTGGACTGCTGATATATAGCAAGACATTGCTGTATGGGCTGTAAAACTAAGTCATGTAGATGCAAGTGTATCCAAAAATGGAGCTAGTGAAGAGCAGCACAACAATGGATAGGTGGATTGAGCTTGCACTATTAGAGTGTCTCAGGTGGATCTGGATTGGCAGAATAAGGGTGAATTATGTCTGGCACGGTGGGCCCATGATGCCTCAGATCATCAAAGAAGAGATGCAACAGGGAGGAGACGGGCTTCTGATTGAGGTTGGACTTAACCATGGGCTCTAGCTCTCAGGTTATCCACAACTGTGAAATATGCACTGTAATCAAGCACGCCAAGCAGATAAAGCCTCTGTGGTATGCAGGACAATTGCTGAAATATAGATCTAGGGAGGCCTGGGAGACTGATTGCATCACACTTGGGCAAACCCACCAAGAAAGTGCTGTGTACTTAGAGTGGTAGAAACAACCACTGGAGATACGGTCTCATGCTACTATCTGTAATGCCATCTTGGGCCTTGAAAAATAAGTCCTGTGGCAACATGGCATCCCAGAAAGAATTGAGTCAGACAACAGGACTAATTTAAAAAATCACCTCAGAGACACCTGGGCCAGAGAGCATGCTATGGAGTAGGTGTATCATACTCACTATCATGCACAAGCCTCTGGGAATATTGAATTGTACAGTGGGCCGTTAAAAACCATATTGAGAGCAATAGGTGGTGGGATGTTCAAGCAGTGATATCTACATTTTGTGGAGGCCATCTGATTAGTTCACACTAGAGGCTCTGATAATCGAGCTCCCCCTGCCCAATTACAACCTATGTGTACCATAGAAGGAGACAAAGTCCCTGTGGTGCATATGAGGAATATGCTTGGAAAGACAGCTTGGCTTAGTCCTGCCTCAAGCAAATGTGGGATTGTTTTGCTCAAGGACTTGAGTGCCCTTGTTGTGTAATTCAGAGCAATGGGAAAACATTATGTAGACCTCAAAGGTATTTGCTTTTTGGGTGACAACAGTCTGTAATGTTGAATTGTATCATATTGGTTGCTGAATGACACTGCCACTGTGTGCCAAAACCACCATGAACAACGGTTATTGATTGCTCCAGATACACCAGTTGTGAGCTCCTGATGCGCTCCAGCCCTTCTGCCCTGGAAGTCACCTAGGATGGATAGAATCCACAGCCATGGACTAAATGAACTCAACTGATATCTTGGAGGGATGGCCGTTGACTACAGAAATGATAGCAGTGCTTTTAAATACATACATATATATATCTTCTTTTTTCTATATATATGTATACAGTTGGAAAGTGAAGGATCTGGGAATGATGCCAGTGGTATAGAATAAGGGGTGGGTATTGTTCTGCTTCCAAACGGGACAAGGTTAATTTTTACAGTAGCCAGAAGAGGCATGGATACAACCCTGAGGCTATTCTATACCACCTCATATCATTTTCCTTGGACGAGGGAAGGGCTTTCTTCTGGGGTGGAATAGTGTGGCAGCAGTCAGGTTGGGCTCCATGGGGAGCATCTGCACATGAATCACTTGCTGTTCTTTTGTACAATTTTGCTATTCATATTGTTGATATTACTGTTTGTTTTCTTTTCTCATTGCTGTTCCCAGGAGTTTGTTCTTAAGTTATGATCTGGATCTTTTTTGTGCCTTCAAATTTCCTTTCCAACCCACTGCAGAGGGAGGGGAAGGGGGAATGGAGAGTGAGTGAGTAGTGCATGGTTTTGAGGTTTTTAGTGGGAGCACTAAACTGGAGAGTACCATCCCTAAACCACGATATTGAGAACTACTACTAGCCAAGGGGGCTATGGTTGAAAGGAACTTTCTTGACCTAGGATTAGACATGTATTTCCTTAAGGTCTTTAATTGCAGACCCTTTCCTCTCCTTTCTGTTAAATATTCTGCAGAGACATAATGCCTGACCTAACCTATATCGGAAAATATCCCCAACCCTGTTGGTTTCCCAGTATTTTGAGATGTGACATGACACAGGTCTTCATACACCAAGTGACCATGCTGTAGGTGTGACAGATCCTAAGTACAATGCTGTTTTTTTATACTCAACATCTATGAGCATCTCTTAAAGCAAAGTTTTGCTTTAATTAATTAGTTCTACTAATGTGTTTTAGCTAGCTATTAGGGAGCTGTTCAAACAGCTTAGAAATCAAATGTCTCTCTGTGTAGTCACAAAGGCAGGCAAGACAACTAGCCACTGGGGTTTTTAGGAGGTCTAAGGAGTAAGAGATGAATGAGCAGGCATTGAGAGATGGTTTTTCTGAGTGACACAGCTGATGCAGTAAAGGAATGTTACTTGGAAATATTTGTGTTTATTTTGTGTTTTACCCTGATATTTGTATATCAGGCTCCTAACATAAAGCAGAATTGTTTTGCAGTAGGAGGATACTATTGCTTGTTGTTCCGCACAAAATCCTAACAGAACTTACATTTCATGTATGTTATATCAATAAAAATAAGAAGAATTCAGCTCTTCTTATACCCACAGAAGCTTTCTCTGGTTAGTTTCCTCAATATTTCAGCTGCTATTTGACATTAGTCAGAACACTGGCAAGAAGTTCAGCACAATTATAGTGAGCTGCTAACTTTAGGAAATTAATTTACAGTATATTTAACAGGCTATTTGAATGTGCTGTGGGGAGTAGTGCAGTTATGTCATCCTATACATATCTTCTCAGCATAAAGCAATGTTATAAAGTGACTGAATTAAATTAAAGGGCCTTTTGAAACACATGACTTGAAAAACTGGAAAACTGGGAAATATGGGGTTATAACACTTGATCTACTAAAGTAATAAGGCTGGAGGTTCGCCCGGCCAGTGCTGGCTGGGGTCTGATGCTCAGACCCAAGAAGCCGTGGCCGACCCAGAGAGGTGATCCCACGAGGAACTGTCTCCCAGGGGGTTGTGACTTCTCTCAGCCACTGGCCAGGGGTGCCTGCAGAGATGCCTGGCTCAGCAGGCCATCAGCTCTTAGTGATACAGCGAGTGATTTCAGCTCTGCTCTGCAAGGCAAACCCTCAGGGCCAGGCCCGGATAGAGAGAGGAGAGGTCCTTCTGGTGGTTCCGCAGAAGTAGCTTTATTCTTCCATCTTCCGCAAAGGGGTGACGAGAGAGGGATCCTCTCCTGACTCCGGGCAGAGGGGTCTCTTTTATGGGGGTACAGAGGTGGGTGTGAAAGGGTGAGAAACCAATGGGTACTAGGGTATTTTACATATAGTTTCCCAGAGGATCATGGGTCTGTCTTCTCTCGCAGTAACCAAAAAGGCTCTCTCTTTCCCAAAGAGGGGCCTGCAGGGGGATTGTGTGAACTCCTTATCTCCAGGCCTTCCTGCCAGGGCAGGGGCCTGTCAGACCCCACGTCTGGAGATTTTGCAGTTCCCTTTATCTAAACAAAGGCTTCCTGCCAGGACAGGGGCCTGTCAGACCCTACATTCTACCATCTTGTGATGCTAGAAAATGACTTTCTGTTCTAATAGGCATGTTAAAATCTATGTAATTAAAATGTAAATGTAATCTAAAGGTGATGTGAAATGTCATATTCACAGCATCATAGAATACCAGGTTGGAAGGAAGCTGAAGGATCATCTGGTCCAACCTTTCTTGGCAAAAGCACAATTTAAATAAGATAGTCCAGCACCCTATCCAGCTAAATCTTAAGTGTCCAACACTGGGGAATCCACCACTCCCCTGGGGAGATTATTTTAATGGCTGATCTCATTGTGAAAATTTTTTGTCCCGCATCTAATCAGAATCTCTTCAGGAGTAGGTTGTATCCATTACCCCTCATCTTTTCATGTACCTCTTTGTAAAATCCATCTTCTTTTCCAGCCTTTAAATACTGGAACATAGTGATAAGGTCTTTCCTAAGGTTTTGTTTCTCAAGGCTTAACAAATGCAGTTCAGTCAGCCTCTTCTTACACAGCAGGCTTCCCAGTTCCTTTATCATCCCTGTAGTCCTCTCTTAACCCTCTCCAACCTATCCCTTTCTGTTCTTTCATGGTGGGACCAAAACTGAACACTGTATTACAGCTGTGGTCCAGCACGCACCGGGTGGAGTGGGATAATGATTTCTTTATCTCTGCTGGTGATGCCCTTGTTGATGCAGCCCACCATACTATTTTTCTCTCCACTAGAGCACTGCAGTGTTTACTCATATTAGCTTGTTGTCCAACAGGACCCTCAGGGCCTTTTCAACAGAGCTGCTTCCCAGCTGGGTTGTTGCAAGCTTGGGTTAAGGTCCTGGATTATGTTTTCCCAGGTGCAAGACATAACATTTGTCCTTGTTGAACTTCACAAGGTTCTTGTGAGCCCACTCTTCTAGGCTATCCAGGTCTACCTACAGGATACCTCTCCCTTTAGAAGTGTCCTGTTTCCTACTTGTTTTGGTATCATCAGCAAACTTCACCAGGGTATGCTTGATCCCAACATCCAGATCACTTATAAAGATATTAAAACAGCATTGGGTCCAGTGTTGACAGCTGGAGTATCCTGCTTGCGACAGGTTGCTAGTTTGAAAAGAAGCTATTTACCACCACTTGCTGACAGGCTGGGGCCTGTCAACCAGTTCCCCACCTGCTGCATGGATCACATCTCTATATCATAATGCATCAGCGTCTTTAGGAGGCTACTGGAAACCGTATCAAAAGCCTTGGAGAAATCCAGGCAGACAACGTCCGCAGCTTGTCCCACATCAACCAAGCAGGTTACTTTCTCATAGAAAACTGTTAGTGCTTTCTTTGGAAAAAAGCACTAAAAAAAGACATTCAAAGAAGTGCAATCCTGACACTGTTGGAGCTGCCTGAGGCAGCACAGCATCCAGCTGCAGACGCCCTTGGCTTCTGCTGCTGCAGGCAGGGCTCAGCTGCAGCAAGCAGAGAAAGCTACCAGCTGTAGCCTGCAGGGAAAGCTGTCAGCTGCAGCAAGGAGGGAAAGCTGTCAGCTGCAGCCTGCAGGGAAAGCTGTCAGCTGCAACATACACGGAAACCTGGCTCCTTCGCAAGGAGTGAGCCTCAAACAAAGGTGGTGTAAAAGCGTCAGCAGAGGCAAAGGATGAAAGCAGGGTCTCTATGTAGGTTTCAGCTAATTTATTGACACTGGAAGGTCCAGGGACAAAGACCAAAAAAAAAGGGAACACACGCTATTTTATACGAGGGTAGAACAAAGGAAACAACCAATGGGGATCGACTGAGGAGGAGAAGCTAACAAGAGAATAATCAATGGGGATATCTTAGGGGAGGGAATTACATGAGTAGACCAATGGGGCATGGAAGAAGGGAGAACTTTCCAGAGCTAATATATAAGCAACTAGGGAAATACATAAACATCAACTTACACATAAAACTGAGTGGAGAACTCCTGAACTAATAAACTTAAAACATGTAAACTAAGAACCACTAGGAACATGGGAACTCGCCACAATCAGTGAGAATCAGACTTGTGTGTTCTGGAGGCCCAGCCACACATCATCTGATTATGCTGTTCCAGTGGTCCCTGGCACCTGCTCTGCATTACAAGCCCTGAAAAATGAGACCTGATGCTGATCTTTTGTCATGAAAGATTTGCTCTGAGAGCTGCTCCAGAGATTTTCGCTGGAGAACTGTAGTGAGAAGCATTCTTGTGTTCGAGTGGGTTTTTAGTTGGTGCATGGAAGTAGCAAGCAAGCAGGAAAAGCTCTCATGAAACTTCATTGGAATCAAGATGCGTAATTCACCAACTTCTCTTTGGGTTACAGCTTTTCCAGAATTTGAGCCAGACTCAAATTCTCCACAATTTATGTTAAAAACAAACAATCTAAACAAAATCCAAACTTAATTAAAGAAAGTAAAATGAGAGGCTTTTACAGTCGTGACATAAGATATAAAAGTGCAATATGTCTTTTTTTAATTTCTTGTCATTTTTTTTTTTCTCCAGGGTGACAAAGAAGCAGAACTAGGGCTGCCCTTCTCTCCTCTGTGTGATCGGAAATCTACTATGGTTGCTCAGTCTCAAATAGGTATGTCCCTTTTGGTGCATGGAAAGTAGCATCTTAAAAGAGAAACTTTGTCTTTTCAATGGTGCTGAGATCCTAGTGATCTCATCATTTGGAACTATGTTAAAGAGAGGAAATAAGGCACAATTGCTTTATTTCATCCAGGTCAACAATTCAAAGAGGAGACAGCAAATTTATGGTGATGGTTCCATACAGTAATCAGATTACCTCTGATGTGTCTGCAGAAATAACTACGTGGTTATGACACTTACTCCATGGTTTTGTGAGCTGAGAAGACAAAGCACACATGGGAATATCATGTGAATAAGTGTCATTGGTGTATGTGAAAGTGTAATGTCTGTTCCTTTGATGACCTGGGCAAAACAACTTATTCCTTCCACCCTTTCCCTTCCAATGCTTTAAACCAACCAATATTTTTCACTGAAGCCAAGCAACTAGCAAAACTTTTTCTGTGCCACCCATTCAGAAAAAGAGATCTTTTTATAGAGTCACCAACAGACTTTCTCTACCTCTCCTTCGGTTATTGAGTATAAAAGTAGGGCAAGGATGAAGTAACAAGCCTGACATTTAATGAAAGAACAAGAGGGGCTAAGTGAAACTGCTCAGGGGACTTGGTGTAATGAAAAGAACATGGAAAAGGTAGATTTGTGGGTGGATTTTTATACTCTGGAAGTAAGTGAAGTAGATAGAAGAGCATGTTCCAGCTTCAACTGGAGTATAGGTAGCCAGATGGAATAAAGAAGGAAAGATAGCCCGGACGCTAAAATTGAGGGAATTGAGAAAAACAGAAAGATAGGAAACATATCAAAAAAACCAAACAAAATATTTGAAGCAAGATTTCTCTTGAAGAATGAAACAAAGATTTCCCTGAATCTAGGAAAGTACAGATTCATATCTTTGGCTAAGAGCTGCTCCTGTTTAAAATTATTTCATTGCTCCTGGCAGGCAAGCCATCATCTCAGAGACAGAATCCCAGATTTTTCTGGCTTTGTAAGTTTAGACAATTCACCTCAGAATCTGAGTTTGAAGAGCCCTATACAAGCCTGGCTTGGTTTAGCAGGCTTATAGCATTCACTCCTCTGCAACAATAACCCACCATACAACTGTGTGTTCTGCCAGTAGCTCCCTGGAGGAAAGCAGCAAAAAATCTGAAGTGCTACAGTTTCAGCTAAAATTAATGTTGATGACTCCAGGACATAGTTTTATTGTTGTGCTGTGGAAGAAGATAAACTCTCCCTCTCTGGTTGTTTTGAGAGAAAGTACAGGTTGATAACTTCTTTTACACATCCGTTTTATCAGCTTTCAGATATATTCCTCACTCCTTACAGGGTAGCTGTGCCTCCCCCGACGTCCCTCTACATAAAGTTGTGTATGCTTGAGAACCAGTTTTCCCGGTCCTCTCCTTTTGTGCTCCTTTGCTCAGAAAGACCAGGAGAGGAAAGAAACTTCTGTTCTGATGCCCCTTGTGTCAAGCCACTGCAAAATTAATGTTATATTAAACCATCACAAATACAATTTACCTTAGAGGCACTTGTCAGTAGGCAAAGGCAAGCTTATTTAGTCATATGCTATTTCATTTGTGCAGTTTAATAATCCAGTTACATTAATAGATTACTCTTTATTTTTGCCTTCTACCATTGTAAAGTTATTAATTTCTCAGTTGGCTGGACATTTTGACAGTCTCTTTTCCTAATGTCCCTTTTGTAAAATTGAAACCACCTATGTTTTCTGGCTGTCTGCTGAGATAAGACTTTCAAAGTTGCAGGCTAGATTCTCAGACAAATAAAGTCTTTTCATACATTTATTTACCTAATTAATGGCCTCAACAAATTGTTTTCTGGACTAGTAATAACATTTCTTTACAAAAGTAACTTCTTACTGAATTCCAAATTGTGCTATTATATGGTTGGACTTGATGATTTTAAAGGTCCTTTCCAACCTCAGGGATTCTATGATTGTTATCTGCACCAAGAAGTCATAAATTCTCACAAATAAAAAACCTTTGTTCTTTGTGAAATAAAATTGTACTTTTGGTTCTATCGAGGACACAGCCTAGAAATCCTGTTCTGGTGGCTCAACTTGTTTATAGTTGCTGGTTTGCTGCTGTAAGGTCACTGTAGATGCAACAGCAATGGGGGTACATTTTCATTAATGAAAGCTTTTCACAAATGCAGACTGTCGGTTTTGGTAGTATGGACTTTTTGCATGAAATTAAGCAATCCAACAGAAAAAATCTCCTCAAAGGAAAGAATGTGTCTCTCCTGTTGAGCCAGGTTATGAAAAAATTGCTCAATTTAAACTGATAAATAAAAATTCCATAAATATAAATTAATGAACTTTTATTTTGAAAATCTACTTATGTTAATTATAATGACCAGTTTATTATCCTTTTTCTTATTCAATGGAATGACTATGGCAAATATTTCTGTACCATAGTGAAGTACAGAAACTGGGAGAGATTTTTGTTGGGAAGTCAAGCTGTTTGTCAGAGAAAAAAACTACAAAGAAAACCAGACCAAGAGTTTCATATTTCTTAACGAGAATATTAGGAGCTAAAACTTCTCTGGCTCAAACACTAGAAAGCTTGTGTTACTGAAGATCAGCCTTTATTGTCATTTTCCTCTTTTGCAGCTGATAAATGCAACAGCAGGATTTTATTTTTGTCCTTTTACTGTCAAGAAATAAAAATGCACTTTCAGAAAACATTGGATAAAGGCTGATGAGTGCCTGCTGCTGTTTTTTTTGTTTTGTTTTGTTTTGTTTTTGGTTTTTTTTTTTTTTATGGTGGACTTTAGGGAAACTGTCCTCTACCCAATTTTTTCTGTGTTGATGTTCACAGGTATAATGAATGAACAGAAGGCATATACCTGGAATTCACAATCATCTTAGTCTCTAGGGTGCAGAAATATTTATCATGCTCATTCTATTGAAGGAGAAAAATTATGATAAACTGGCCATGGCCATTAATAGGTTTTAAAACTCAGGCTCATTGTTTGATATTCAGGGTTTTAATTAGCAAACTAAATCACCGTATTTTAATCTCAGTGTCTTTAGGTAAATAGTGAGAGCACACAAAGGGGGCAGGCATGTGAGAATATGGCAAAAGTTACACAATAAAGTCCTAATTATTTTTTTCTACAATAGAGTAAATTCCAACTTCATTATAATCCTCATGTTAAGATAACATTGTTGAATAACTTATTCATGTTATAGGGAATAGAGAAAAAATGCCACTTATCAAAGAAAAGTTTTCATATGTATAGGAGTTTGTTTACCTGTGGCACCTCTGCTCATCCTTGTTGATGAGATGCAAGACCTCTCACAGGGAAAACTTTTTTCTTAAACACAACTGTTTGATGTGTTTACATGCAGCCTTTCACTATCTCATGGAACAGATTCCACTGTCTTGCTGCTGAAGTTGTGACATACTCATGTGTCTGTTATCAGAGATTTGCGTGTCTCAGGGTTATTAGTGGTGATGGATCAAATGGCATTGGTATTACTTGCTGAGCAGAATGACAAGGTACTATGACTTGGGTTTCTTTGGTCATTAAGAGGTAAATAAGTTTTGAGTGAAGGGAAATAGAAGAGACATATAGACAGACAGACACACAAACGTAAATCAAGTTCTCATTATCCTTAGGATTCCTGTAGTACACTGAACACTGTTCTTAGTCAGTAAAATTCCCAGTGTTTAAAAAAATTATATGAAGTTTACTGAGACTGTCTGGGTTGTGTTCTAGCACACAATTTCCTGTTCAAGCTTTATACTGCATGCATTTCTGATTAACTATCTGGGAATTCTTTTTTTCCTAGATTTTAATAGATAAGACTGATTCAGTGCTATGGAGGCACATGATTCACATGTTCAGATAAGACTGAATGTGTCTCCAGATTTACAGAATGTTACTTGAGAGTAACATTTTTAATTTGATTTGCATGAAAATACACATAATAATCCATCCTTTTAGAAATTTAGCAAAAATATGGGGAGGGAGATAGAACTAGGAGGATGCCCAGCTGCTTTGCGTGCAAGATGTGGATTGAAGCATCTCAATTCAAGTGCCTGAACCACATCATCTCTCCTTTTGTTGTTCAGTTATCACCTAGAATCACCAGTACCACAGAAACATATAATGATTTGGAGTTGTGGTTTGACACTAGCTCAACACCAGGCATCCACGAAAGCCACTCACTCACCCTCCCCTCCCACAGCTGGGCAGAGGAGAGAAAATTTAATGAAGAGTCCATGAGTTGAGATAAGGACAGGGAGAAAACACTCCAAGGGCAAAACAGGCTCAACCTAAAGTTGCAAAGTGAATGTATTACTAACAGAGGAGGCTAATGAGAAATAAGTCCTTAAAATAACTTTTTCCCCCAACCCCTCCCTCCTTCCCATCGACAGCACAGGAAGACAGGGCACAGGGGTTTTGGTCAGTTTGTCACCTGCGGTTTTCTTCCGCTGCTCCAGGAGAGGAGTCCTTCCTCTGTGAGACCATGGGGTTCCTCCCACAGGAGACAGTTCTTTGTGAACTTCTCCAGTGTGGGTCCACTCTCACAAGCAGAAATCCTTCCAAAACTACTGCAATGTGAGTCCCTCCCACAAGCAGACAGTCCTCCCGAAAATGCTGTGGCATGGATATGAGTGTGGGTGCAGTCCTCCAAGGACAGGCTGCTCCAGCTGGGAAGCAGGGCCCCCTCTCTCTCCACTGGGTCTCCCACTGGATCACAGTCTCCTCCAGGCATCCACCCGCTCCAGTGTGAGCACCTTCCCCACGGGCTGTGGGTGGATCTCTGCATCCCCCATGGACTTCCATGGGCTGCAGGGGGACAGCCTGCCTCACCATGGTCATCACCACAGCCTGCAGAGGAATCTCAGCTCCAGCACCTGGAGCTCCTCCTGCCCCTCCTTCTCCACTGAACTTGGTGTCACCATGTTGTTTCCCTTACATGTTCTAACCACCTCCTCTTCTCTGGCTAGAAGAAAAAATGTGTGTGTGCACTTTTGATTTTTTCTTTAATATGTTATCACAGGGGCATTACCAACCCTTCTAACTGGCCTAGACTTGTCTGGTGGCATGTCCATCTTCAGAGCCATCAGGGATTGGCTCTGCCGGCTATGGTGGAAGCTTCTAGCAGCTTCTCACAGAAGCCACTTCTGTGGCCCCTCTGCTACCAAAAAGCAGTCTGTACAAGACCAACACACCTGGTCAGAGAAATTACAGTATTATTAATGAATAATTAACTGTTGATGATCAAAAAATATTTTAAAAACTGTAATAGTAGGTATTTGTAACAGTAGTAATTGTAACCTGGGTCCCAGTGTGCCTTCATAGGGATTAAGGACTTTGTGGTTTCCTTGTCTCCCTGTGGCACTAAGAAATTTCATAAGTGAAGTGCTAAAAGAATTAGGGAAATGTATAAGCTGCTGTAAGCTACTCACTTCCACATTACATTCATGCCAATTGGCTTTTCCTTCATCTCATGATCTTATGGCCATGGGGCTCTTCTGTCTGCACTTTCCAATGTTCCTATCCGAGCCATATTAATCTCTGTTAAACTGTATACTGAAATAGAAATTATTTGGGTCTTTATTTTCCCCCCTTTTTTAATATTAAAAAAATGTGTGAAAAGCATCTAGATCTGTTTTATTGTCAACAAGAAAAATCTGGCCAAGCACTGAGGAGAAAGAATTCACAGCAACTTACTGTTACGCAGTAAGCGCGGTTTAAGTTTACTGCTATTACTACTGTTATATTAATTTTCTTCTTTGAGAGAATTCTTCTTTGAAGGTGAACTTTTTTTTTAAGTTTTATCAAAATCTACTAGGAATTTGACTTGAATGTCACGCTACTTCTCATACAAAACAAGTCTTGAGAGTGTCTGTTTATGTTCTGATTTGCCACAGTTTCTTTCCAGTGTTTAAGTAGGTACCTTTTATTGCATGCTATATTGAGGGTCTTGGGTCAGAGATTAATGTATAACTCAGTTTTCCCTTTCTAGTATTTGCCTATCCCTCTTTCAAGGTATATTTTTTTTTACTCTGTTATTTACAGTGTGGTCATCTGCATTCACTGAAGCAGGGACTCAACATAAATACTTCTCTTGCCTGCTTGACTCTGCTTGTGTTTCTGCTCAGGTTTCATTGATTTCATTGTGGAACCCACCTTTACTGTGCTGACTGACATGACAGAGAAAATTGTGACTCCACTAATTGATGAAGCTTCCCACTCTGGCATGTCTGGATTTAGGCGTTCCAGGTGAATAACCTTGCACCCTCTCCCTTCACTGTACACAAGCTGCCATTGCAATCAGCTGCCCTAGTTTCCCCCCTCCTACAGTGTACGTCTTTCTTGTGGCTTAAAGACCCATATCTGTATTGTCAACATTGCAGCTCACCTTGTAAGGTGACTGTGCAGGGAAAGTCCAGCCTGGAGGAGGTCCAAGAGGAAGGAGGGTGGCATCAGCCCTCTAAGACAAGGAGCACAAATCGTTATAGCCATGAAATCAGATACACTCTCAGTGCTCTCTCAGTCACTAATGTCAGCAAGAAGGTCATGAGAGTAATTGGGAGGCCCTTGTTTCTCCATGTCTAGATGTATAAATGGGATTGAAACACAAATGATGGCTGGAAAGAATAAGCCCACTTTTGTGATAATATTTAGGGTTATGCAAATGTGCAAAGAACCACCAGAATTCACCTGGAGTTTAGGTGTAGGAAGTCTTGGCCCATTCAACCTGCACTACTGTTTTAGAGATACTACTGTTTTAATAGTTTAGTTGACAAGGCATATCTTGGGATTAAAATGCCACATGGGTAGTGCTCCCTAGAGTAGAGCTACCAAGTCAGGATTCGCTCTCCCAGGTGACTTCTTTGCTCTTGAGCAAAGACCAAACACTAATATCTTTCTATGTCAGTAAGCTTGCTGCCTTTATTAAAATGTTAACAATAAAGCATCTATTCTTAAAAGTCAACTGTAGGATCTGTAACAGAAACAAGTGCCTGAGCCTCAGCTGAGGTCACCAAGTCCTTGACAGATTGACCTGTGCTTAATATCTCCCATTGGTTAATTTTAGGAGACTCCTCCTTTGATAGATTTGATTTCTAGAATTGTCTGACTTACCAGTAATATTTAGGAAGTGGAGATACACAAAAAAAGTAGTGACAGCACTTCGAGTGATTCTATTTCTTAGTGACTATGAACGCCAAAAAATAGGGAAAAGCAGCCCTTTATTTCTAATTACTTGTACTCTTTGCTTTAACATTGGTTCGCCTGGGATGGGAGAGAGCGGAAGGATAAGGGATTCAAACTTATTTTTCGAGAGAGGCTCTGTTATCTGACTTTCAACCATTATTTTTTCTTAGCTGTATTTGAGTATATGGCATACTGATTTCTTCTGTGTTTTGTGATATTGTGTCCCAGTCTGAATAGCATTAGTCCCTCTGAAGTTAAAAGATCAAGTGTCAAGAGCACTGGATCTGAAGGAAGTGCTTCACTCAACTGCTCCATACTCACAGTAGACTTCAAATGTTTTAAAACCACCTGGACTGAGGTGGTACAGCAGAACAGAGAGAAATGGAAAGCACAAGCCACCAAAGGTAACAGCCAGGCTTCTTAGTGAAAGAGTAAAAATTCTGTTGACCTCTTCTTCAAGTTCATCTTCAATCTAACAGTTCTCAAAGTAAGAAGTGATAGTTTGAAAGAATCTGCTTTTTGAGTTCAACAATTCACTTTGAATTCAGAAAGATAGGGACATTGTGACTCATCTGTGCCTTATATTCTTCTTACGTGGTGTAAGTGTATATAATGAAGATGTGAACAATAAGAAAAAAAAATTGAAAGGGAGTTCCTCTAAAATCACATATCAGACTCACAGTGGGTGCAAAAATAGTTGGAATGGTATTTGTAGGTATAGGTTTATTGTTCAATTTGAAATGAGGTGGTAGTTTTAGAGATGGATGATAGTTGGGGGATAGTTCAGGGGAGGAGGACAGGACGTTCTGTGTTCACAGCTGATATTTCTGGTGATAACTTGGAAAATTAATTAGGAACTAAGCTGCAATTGTGTGTGCTTTCATCCATCTGGGAAGGACTGCAAACATTTCAGAAAAATATGATCATGTGTGTTGTTTGAAATTTTACCAGGGCTCAATACTGTCATGAAACTAAAAAAAATCCCAACCAACATCCCACCACCACTGAAAGAAACCCAACAAAGCAAAGCAACCCACCACACACACACACACACACACACACACACACACAAACCCCAAAAGACTTTGATTCTAAGACCTGTCTGACATTCTTCTCATTTTTTCAGTAGTAACAAAGTCCTCAGTGCTGTTCTGTGTCCAGTTTTGGCCACTGCAGTTGATAAAACGTATGAACCAGTTGTCGATAATGCAGAGCACATAGCTGAAAGCAGTTTTTTGAAGACTACTGAAGCTGCAAAATAAGGAAACTATTTCTAATTCAAATACCCTGGACCATTAAGAGGAGAAAATATTGGCAGGTTATTATAAATATTATTATAATGTCTAATAAGTTAGACATTAGCAAATCTCTGTTATTAGAGTTCTTTTGGAAATACTGAGAGCCACCTTTTGAGAATCATTTAGGTATAATGATACAATTTATTCTCTGATCTGAATGGCTGTTGCTTAATCCCTTATTTATTGGAGTTGTTTTATTTCATATAAATGGAAGGAGTTTGAATTTAGTTGTATCATGTGTCTGTGACTTTAGGGATTTGGCATAGTTCTCCGAAGTGTCAGAGTCGATTTTTCCTCTTCAACTGAAAGACCTGTATAAAGGTTCAGGAAATCATATTTTATTCAAACCAAGTTTTCCTTTGTGATTAAAACTTGCCATTAATGAAAAACACTTTCTAGGCATCCCATGAAAGAGAAAACAAAACATAATTCAAAATCTGCTTATTTCCCAGGGACTTTATTTTTTGGTGGGTTTTTTTTTTTTTTTGTGGTGAGTTTTTTTGTGTGTGTTTCAGGGGTTTTTTGATTTTCTTTTTTTTGTTGTGGATTTCTTTGGTTTTGTTTGTTTGTTTTAATATCTATCAGTTCCTTATGGAGCAAATTAAAGCTAACCAAACAAGCAAAGAATTTAACATGTTCAGTGTCTCACAGTATAGGAGTGTTGAGTGAATGAAGTTACAGTACAGGTAACTAGTTTTAAGAATTTAATTTCAACATGTACCATATATATTTTCTTGACTAAGCATTTGCTATACAAAAATCCTATGTGCAAGACAGAACTGTGGGGGACTGTTACATAATTTCTGTGTTTCTAGGTACATTTAGCAGTACAACCATGCATTTTTTTTAATCCTGAAAGAGTTAAACAAACATATGGCTCAGCATATCTTCGTATAGGCTAAGGACTAAGGATCTAGTTTTAGACTCCAGCCCACTTGCATCAATATCTTTGCTCGGCTGCTATTTTCTCCTGACTTGCAGCACTACTCTCTTTGCCTGTCTTGCAGCAAGGCCTGCCACAGAGCAGGGGCTTAAATTGCTGACCCTTGTCAAACTGGTGTCTTCCACTCAAGATGCATTACCAGTACAAACAATTATTATTAAGAGAATACAGAAGCATTTACTGTTTGTTGACAGCAAATAGAAATTGGGGATCAGAAAAGAAGAAACCTATTATTACTACTTTTGTAGCTAATATTACTATTAAGTTATTTGTACAATACTGTATTCCCTTTGGTAATGGCATTGTCCCTAGATGCCTCAGTGAGCTGTTCTTATCCCATGATATTTACAGAAAATTTCTCATATTGTATGAGAAAAGTGAGTTTATTACTGATTTTTTGGCCTAAATTATAATCATTAAAGAGCTACAAACAAAAGAACTGACTAAACAAACACTCTAATGTACAAAGCACCATTTAGATAAAGTATCTTCTGACACTACTTTTGGCAGGAGACACTCATTTAATGGTGTTGTAGCAAGCCCGATTCTCCTGATGAAAAGTTCTGTCCTGTGGTCCAAGTGCAAAATAAAGCTTTTTTTTTAAGATCCCCAAATGAAAGGAATCCTTCTATATGCCATGAGACCCTGAGATTAGCTCAGATAATTAGAACTTGGCCTTGACCTCTGCATGGCCCATTCATATAAGAGTTGCACTTGATAGGTCCCTTTCAACTCAGAATATCCTGTGAAATCTGTGAGACATCCCTACAGCATTTAGTAGCTAGTATCTCTTTTTGCCTTTTAAGAATTTTGAGGAACCACTTTTTAAAAGGTGAACTTTATATGGTAAAAAAAGGACGTGCATAATATACATTTAGGACAACCAGAGGGGTTATTTTCAGAATGTTTTGTTAAATGTCCTCCTATGTTCTTTTTCCATTGTTAAATCAGTTTCTACATTTATCTAAGTAAATTTGTTTGCATGTGAAAAGCTGAAGTAGATTAAGACATGTGAGTTGTTCTTGTCAAATTGACTGATAGTTGTGATTTCTTGTTTGGCTTCTCTCTTTGCTGAGGATGCAGAAGAAAAAGCTAAGAAAGAAGCAGAGGAAAATGCTTATCAGGGAACAGATGAAGAGGAAAGAGACAAACAGGATGGAAAGCCAGGTGAAGATGTCAAAGAAGCAAAGACAGAAAAGAACAAAGAACCAAATCCTGGGAAAAGTGAAAGTGCAGATTCTGGTAAGAATCCTGTAAAGGGCACTTGCAAAGTGGTATGAGCAAAAATGAGGCCTATCAAGGGAAAAACACACCTAGAACAGGTAAGAAAATGGATCCTCATCACATTGTGGGAGAAGAGAAACACTATGTCCAGAATGGTGAGTTCTCTCCTTCCACTGAAACATAAATCCATAAGCCCTAAAACCAGTATCTCAGCTTAGTGATGGGGGAACCTGATGTCCTGAAAAAGCATTTCTGGGCCCAGAGACTCTTCCTGAACACAGGCATAGTCACCTACATATGGGAATCAGAAACCAAAATAATTCCAAGTAGTGTTCTTCTGTAGATGGGGTTCATCAAACCTGCTTGGAAAAAAGGAAAAATTATTTTTCTCATGGAACTGAAGCAGCCTCTTACGATACACAGCATGGAAAGCTGAAACAAATATTCCTGCTTCAATGAACAGCTTCATTGCTTGAGTAACTGACAGAAGAGAAGCCAAAGTTGTCTTATAAACTCATTTTAAAGCAAATTAAAGGCATCTTTGATTTGAGCCTCAGATAAAAAGATGTTTTGGAACAGAGAATTTTTCTCAACTAATTTTTTAGGATTTATTTCATCTATCCTTCCTTTGCTCCATTTATTTTTTAATAAGGACAGTCATGAGCCTTTATTTTATGAGGGTTTTTTTGACAGAAATTTTATTCTAGTGTTTTTAACTTGTGTCTTGGTTTGAAAAGACAGATGTCTGTTAAGGAAGACAGGAGCCTCCCGTGAAATAAAGGATGCAACCCCCTTCTCTCTGAATTATTATAATTTTGAAATTAAGGGGCTTTCAGGCAAAGATATAAAGAATAGGAATAACAGTTCTTTACTAAAATACAGATATATAAACAGGCAAACAAACAACAATAACTATAGTGGTGACAACAAGACAGAACCACAAACCCAGTGCCAGCCTCTCTCAGCTGTCAGGCACCTTTCCCCTTTGGTGCAGTTCCAGTCACAGCCGGCAGGGGCGCTGGTGGCTCCCGGTGAGCAGGGCAGGTGCGATGGTTCTCCCGCGGCTGCAGGGGGCGCTCCGGAGTGAGCTCGGGGAGCACGCAGTGATGGCTTCCTGGGATCTGGGAAGGGATGGAGGAAAAGCTTCACAAACCTCCCTGGGCAGCTGATCCTGGTGTCTGTCCGGGCTCTCCTTTCCTGGCAGGCTGGAGCAGCAGGAGGAGCACAAATTCCGTGTGGCCGGTGAGATGTATCGGGCTGCCGAGCAGTGGTAGGAATCCCCGGAGGTCTCGGCAGGCAGGATGGGCAGGGCTATAGAGTAGCGAAGGCTGGAGGCAGCAGGGTCTGCAGCCCAGCTCCCAGCGAGGCAGGGAAGGACAGGTTTTGGATCCTGGGGTTTCTTCGGCACAGAGGAAAAACAGCCGGAAACCTGCAGTGCTGACAAGAGTCGTCTCTCCCCATCTCCACACCAAGTCCCGAGTCCTGGGCACACACCCAGGTGAGGACAGTAGCCCCAGATGGGCTCCTTCCCTCCGTGGCCAGTTCTTTTGTTTCTCCCAAGTACCCAGCAATTTGTTGTCTGGGTAACATATATGGGAGAAAATTCCTCAAGAGAAAAAAGGGAACTCCCAAAACCCCAACAACTTGCTGTAGAACTGAGTTAAAATACGAATCCCATTCTGCACCCAAAAAAAGGTGGAAAAAATGTTTGAAAATTCCATTAAACATTAAAACCACTTATTAAACCAAATAGAAGAGATCACTTGTCTCTTGGCCATTTCACTGTCCCTCCCTGCAAACCTTCTGCTCCCTGGAGCCAATATCAAAAAATGGCAGTACAGTCACATGTGTCTTGTCACAAACTTGGCTAATATAATGCAGTCCAAAAGTAGCAAAAAAATCCCTTAGAAGCCTCCTCTTAGAAAAAGACAGAGTGAGCATTTAGGCTTTGAAAGTCCAGGCTCAAGCAGTGAGTTTAGATGGCAGGAGATGCAGAAATTGTGTTAAAAAAAATTCCTGATATCATTGTCAGGGTTATTGGCCTTTCCCAGTAATTCCTTCATAATTAGGAGGTTTTTAGATTGGAAGGACTGTGGGAATCCGAGCTGTCATTCTCTCTAATGTATGGGATTTTTCTTCAGACAGTGTTACATGTATGAATGGAATGGGCCTCTCAGGAAGATAAGAATGTCCGGGACATATGAAATGAGAGTTAGACTGCACCAGACTTTTCTTCTGCAATCTTTGTGTTGCATGCTTCTAACAATATGGGGATTAAGTGTACTCTAGTGATTTTGCTCATACCTTTTTCAGCAATGTGTCTCTGCTGCAGTTGTCAAAAGTACTTTGAAAGGAATTATAATTTCTGAAAACTAGTGTCTTTCTCAGGAAAAGAAATTCTACTCCTTTATTTATGAGACAAGGACTTTATGAGGTACAATCACTGCAGAGTCTCTGGGGACTGATGAAAACTTAACATTCATATCTCTGGATTCACCACAGCTTCCTTTATGCCTGTGTGTTAATAGCTCATCTAATGTATTTGTTTTATTATTTCTCTGCATCTGTAATCCCTTTCAAAAAGATCATTGTATTCGTTATTCTGGTTTGCTGCTGTCAGTATGCCGTGGCAGATATGACATTACTCAAACATACCCTTTTCATAATATTCACTGAAAGTTCAGAAATTGTGTTATCAGGTGAGTTTAAAGTCTCTCTGTCCTATGTTTCTCTGAGAGATTGAACTCTGAAACAGAGCATCTGTAGATGTTCGGCATTTTTCCTGCACACACTTAGGGTCAAGCAACTTGTATATGCAATGGTCAAAAAAGCATTGTTAACTCATCATTACCATCAGCTGTATGATGGTGGAGGAAATGCGGGAAGACTTTTGTGCTTTGCTAGGTGCATTTTTGTTTCAGTTCCCCTTTTTTACACCTCAATCCTATTGGATCTGCTCATTAACTCTCTGTACAAAGACCTCAATTCAGTGGCAGTGTGATCAGATGGGGAAGCTGCTGCTAGTTCTATATCATCTTGCTTTTTTTTTTTTCATCCACACAGTGAGTTTACAGAGATAAACATGAAAGGTTTTGAATAAAAGCTGAACAGAACATGCTTTGGTTACGTCTTGTTAAATATTTTAGAGTTTGAAAACCATTCCTCTTTTATACTATGATGAAGCTTAATTGAAGAGAGAGATTGATCCACTACCATCCAATAATAAATATGCTAATGGTTAAGGCACATTGTGGAAGAGTGAGACCTTGTTTCTCTGGAATATTTTCTTTTTTTGAGCTGTTCCAAAAATAAATATCTACTGCCCATGAGTATTTTGAAGGCAGATCACATCCTCTTTAACACTTAATACCTTTAATCTTGATCCGAAGGCTGGGAAGTAGTTATAATACCAAAAATAGTAATACAGATGGAAAAAGCATCACTATAATACAGCCTCACATTTACAAAATTCTGAAGTGAGACTTTTACAGCTTTTTTTGTGTTTAGGTGTGCATCACAAAAGGAAGAAGACCTTTCATACTCTTTGGACACTGCAGCTGAAATAATTCTGTTCTGCTACAGCTTTCCCTTTAAGTTACTTTTTATTTGATCTAGCATTCGGCATTCTCATTCAGTGAAGGGATAGTCTGGTAAGGTCTGACGTGCTTTGCTGTATGACTAATAGAGGACCAAAAAAAGAGTGACTCTTGGTTGACATTCCTGGCTTCATAAGATACACCCCATCTTAAGTTGTTATTTCATTCTACATGAACAATTTCTCTGCCAAAGGCCTTGATTTTCTGGTTTGCTACAGAGACTCTAACGGCAATGATCAGTGCTAAGGGGATTGATATCCCTGATATCAAAACAAATGAATCTGTAGATAAAGGAATCTGGTAAGACAAAGTAAGGCAAAATTACACAGGCCTGTTCAGGGTATCTAAGATGGTTCTTTAAAACAGACACTTATGATGAAGTCTTGCAGGATCTTATTTCTTTGGAAAGTATAAATGTTTCAGATTCCTGATTCTGAAATGAAGCTTATGATCAGGTTTTTACTGGCCTACATACAATCAGAGGAATTGTGAGTTTGCTTATGAACTTTAAGAGGTTTTGATAATTAGAAGAAATTTATAAGTAGATTGTAAAGCTTGCTTATCTGTAGAGTTGGATAAATTTTTTTCGGGTCCTTTGTTGTATCAAAATGTGTTAATTCAGTTCCTTTTGAATTCAGACCTCTCCGTCTAAGGAACATCTCCTTTGGGTGTTGCAATTTCACTGAGCTACAAGCATTAAAAGGCAGTCTGCATTAAAATGCTTATGGTGTTTCTTATTGCTTCTTATTGCTTATTTCTAGGTGAATTAAAGGAAGACAATAAACTGGAGAGAAAAGGTAAGTTTAGTGTGGGGGATGAATCAAAGAAAACAGATGGTAAGGACAACATTTTATTGCATTTTTGAGACCCATTTTTATATGCAATCTATTGTTTCCTAAACATCTCCAGTTTATTCTAAAACCAAAAATATTGTGTGGTAACCAGAAACAGACTTATCAGAAACAGACTTAACAGAAACAGTCATTAGATTTGAAAGTGTTCTGAGGGAAAATCATTCCTTTCAGATAATGCCTAGTACCACTCAGTTCTGCTGGTAAGCCTTATCCATCAATTTTTGTGCAGTGTCTGAAACAGAAATCCTGGATTATTAAAGTTGCTTAATAGGAAATGCAGATTTGTGAGATTCTAGCCTTCTGACTTTCTTAAGGCTGTATTCTTTTGTCTGTAAGGATAGGCTGCACTGGACATGAAAAAAACGACCTAAGAAAAATGCTGCACAAGCATTATTAAGGATGCTATTGAAAAGGGAGGCTGCTGAAACATTTTTAACTATACTAATCCCAAACCATAGGATGACTGCAAGGGCATCTGGGAATAATTTCAAATGAGTCTGAGCCTAATATGGAGGTCCACAGATATTTTAGCAGCCTCAGCAGTTTCGAAAAACATCTCTAAGTTCTGCAGTGCATTTACGCTTTTGAACTTCTTCACCTGTGTACCACAGGCCTCTGAGATAGTATCTGAACCTCTTTGCCTCAAAGACAATTGCTGAATTATTAGGCAGTAAAATAAATGGGAACAAATTTTCTAGCATTTTCTTTGTGTATATATCAGTGAAATTCACTGAAATGTAACAATTCCTAAATATAAATAATACTTAATAATGCGTTTTTGGTGGTCAAAACCATGAAAATTATTTAAATTCCTACTGCTCTAGTGAAGTGGTAAATAAGAAAATATTATACCTCAACTAAACATGTAGAAAATTTAATCTAGAAGCATGTAATAATTTCAGACAAATGATCATGTACTTCTTCTCAAGAGGCCCCTTAGTAATAACTGTTTAGAAAAATTCAGTACTTTTGTTAAGAGGTCATGTTACTTATATACTTGAGTTAAATGTCTGTAAGGGAAACAGTCTTGAACAAGTACCAATCATAGCTCTTACTGCAGTTATGCAGAAGCTAAGCACAAATACTCAAATAACATGTGACTCTTCAGATTTTCATGAGTATGTGCAGTTCTGTATGTAACTATCAAGACTCCAGAAAGATTAATGGGCAGAATGACTGCTCTCACTACTCTGCTGGGTGATGGCTGAGGAATCATTGTGCTGGAAGGCTGCAGTCCTTACAGGACTAGGTGAATGCAGAAACACTGGGGCTTTTTTAGGAGGACTCAGGAGCACCAGCTCAGCCAAGAGAGTAGACCCATGAATCTCTAACTTGAGGAAGGCCTTTACTCTCAAGGTCTTAGAAAGATTAGAGCCACCTGTTTATTTGGGCTGGAGGACCAAGAAGTGAATGTTTCGTACTAACTTGAAGACTGAAGACTGAGGACGTGAATTTGGTTCTTTGCAAGTTGCTTATCTTTGGTGTTATTTGTATTTGTTATTTACTGTCTTGTAAGAGATAGCTAAGTCCATCTCTTTAGGGAAAAGAACCAGTACCATGGGACCAATTGATTATAGTAAATAAGCAACTCTAATGATGCAAAAAACAATTTGTAGGCTGTTTCTCATTCAGTGTAGAGGCAGATTATGGGTAATTATCTAATTGATAAAAATCAGAAAAAATACTGTGAATTGTGTACCTTAGAAAGAAAAACACTAGAATGGAGCTTCTGCTTTGCCAAATACTGCACAACCTGTTCTGTCCATTACTCACTCCAGAGCAAATCTCCTTACCAGCCATGTGAGGGGTGTGGGGAAAGGAACATTATCCAGCACAAGTAGTTCGTCAAGTGTTTCCTGTGGGACAGAGCATTGTTAAACCATTTTGGAAAAATGAATTTTCCCATGTGAAATCACTGCTCGGCACCTCTTCGAATGGAAAATTATAAGCAGTCCCATGGACGTAATTTTTCTTTACATTCCAACCTTTCTTTTTTTGAAATACATCTTTTTCCCTAATAAAACTAACAACAAATGAGAAAATTATTCTTCCCCATTACAGGCTTGATATCAGAAGAAATTTTTTACAGTAATGGTGGTGAAACACTGGAACATTATGTCCATTGAGGTGGTAGAAACCTCATTGCTGGAAACATTCAAGGTCAGGTTGAACAGGGCTCTGAGCAATCTGATCTAGTTGTAGATGTCCCTGCTCATTGCTGTGGAGTTGGACTAGATGACCTTTAAAGGTCCCTTTTCAACCCAACTATTCTGAATGTATGATCCTATGATTAACACTTTCACAGGTTATTTCTACCATGTCCTTTTTTTTTTTTTTTCCCTCAGTAGGAAAAGATTCTGCAATGTTAATTCAAAGTTTTCAGTGTAACTTCATGTTTTGCGGACCAAGCACAGTTCATTCAATCAAATATACCCTCTCAGCTACCAAATAAAAGACAAATAAAAGGTTCCTTTTTTGTGTGTTTGTCCTAGGAACGTATTACTGTACTGGTAACATGCATGCTTTAGCACAAGATATTTGCTTCTTCAACACCTAGTACAGAAAGCGAAAGCCTAATGTGCTCCGGCTATGTGATGAGCAGTGCTGCCACCTCATGGTCAAATCAAAACCTGTTTTTTGACAGGTCTTTTGTTTCAGTACTACATTCTTCCGTGCAGTGCAACACAATAGAATAGAGTATAGTCACTATAAAATAATGTAATATAATGCTACATGTAGCCTTTTAAATATATGGACTGTATTTCGGGCTAACCAGAGATGGAGGTTTTAGCTTTCTTTATTTTGATTTTGTTAAGATATAATGTTGCTTATCAGTAGTTGTAAGCTTTTCTTTTGAGTTCTGTACATTGCCCATGCCAACATGTAGAGCGGCCTTTCAGTTTCAATTTTTCTTGATAACGATTTCTTGATCAGAAAGTGGAAAATTCCCTGAATATTAAGTTAAAGTCTTCATTTCTTTCTGTCCCATTTGTCCCAAAAATCAAGTGGCAGAGTAGCTGGCACAGAATGTTGTTATCTGACAATGCATTTGGTATAGGAACATGGTGGTGAGAAGGTGCTGTGATGAGGGCTCCACAATTATCCAGAGAGAGTTGAATTAACAAGATTCTTCCCAGCTTCATTTGTCAAAACTTCTCAACCATTTAAGAATTGCCTGTCTTTGCAACCCTCTGCAAGATAGAGTTTTCATATGTGTCAATCTAGCCAAGACCACTGCATAGCAATGAACACTAAGCAGACTTCTGATGAAATCCTGCATATTTAATATGCATAACTCTGATGTTGTTTTAAAACAGGTTACTTAAGTGTGTAAATGAAGAGCATTTGTCTATGTCTCCAAGAGAGAGGTAAAAAAGTACATTTCAGATAATATAAATAGTGGTGCCATTTCTAATTCTATTTAGAAAGATAAGCTGATCTCTCCATTATTATCAGAAGCAAGAAGTAAATTTTAGTTTGTATTTCTCCTTGCTGTTTGATAATGCTCTTGATATTATATGTCATAAACCAGCAGCACAGGCAAATTGGAATGACAGTAGTCTAAGACTACTTACTAAAGACAGGTTCCTTCCTTTTCTCACTTCGTTTTTATGGCCTGTTACTTGAATTACATTGACGGCTATTGCCTCAAGTTACAAATCAGAAAGACTTGTTTGCTTCTGGGAAAACTTGCTTGAAACATGAAGGCATTTTGCCTTCCAGAAAGACATATTTCACTGTAATTTATCTCTGCTGAACAATTGTTCCATAGTACTGCAATATAGGATAACTGGGGACTGAAATAACTTCTGTGCTTTTTAAAATCCTTTTTGTGTTCTTTTGAAAAAATTATTTTGTCTAATTTAGCAAGTGGTACCTGAGGCAAGCTGGAATTTGCATAGAAGAATGCATTCTGAAGAAGTTTTTATGCAGTTTTAATAGCAAATGAACATGATGTGATGTGATCTTTGAAGTTAAGTGCAAAATACATTGTTAGTATCTAGACAGGGCAAACGGTACATCACCATGGTATCCATGCTTGGTGAGAATATAGGGAATATGTAGAAAGGTAACTTTCATAATGATGCAGATGATTTTGCAACTTGTCAGTTTTACGTGTGTTTGTAAATCTTATGGAAAGCACCTGGTTTTCCCTTGAGACTTTCTTATGTCTCTTTTTTAGCCTGCTTCATATTGTTCGGTCCATAGGAGCCTAGATACATGGTCTTTAGGATGCTAGATTGCTTTTTGATTCCCTTTACATGAAGTCACAGATATATGTGACAAACTGAAAAATTGGGAATTTCATTTGTCTTGATTTAAGTGAATATTTGGAATATTCAGGTGCATGGTGAAAAAAAAATCATCACTGAAAGCAACTTAATTAAGGTTTTTTGAGTAGTTACCTTTATGAGGAGCATTTTTCCATGTTGCCTCTGGTCCTTTACATGTAGTTCTGCTCAGGGATGACATGTGGTTGCATTGCTCCTCAGGGATAACATTCATGGTCCTAGAGACATGAAGGAATGTGACTTACCACAGTTCATTGCAGAAATTCATCCTTGACTTTGCACCATCAACTCATTTATTGCACCAGTCAGGAACTACAGCCATCACTTTGCTTCTATTATAGTCCTTATCCCATTTTAGGAGAACTTGGCTGTGCGATGATTTTCTACTTCAACAAGAGGAGAATCCCCCTCGCTCCCAGCTGCAAGAATTATGTTCCATACAGTGACAATCAGGCTTCTTTTTCCTGATGCAACACTCAGTCCTGAAAGAGAAACAAGATCATGTATTCTCATGAGAAGAAGGAAGAATATGAAGTGGCTCCTCAAAAGGCATTGGTGACATTTAGATTGTATCTTATTGCTTCCCCACAGAACAACTAAGTTACAATTTGAGCATACCAGCTACAGGAACCAGATAAGGCTCTTGTAAGGTGTAGCTTCCCACCCCGAAAGACAAAGCAACACACAGGTGCCCAGATATTCATGATCGAAAAATGGGACCTTTATTACTTATAATCATTAATTGATCCATCACTAGGCAATTCATTCTTTTCTCTCCTTCCAAACCACTTCTTTTCTTAATTTTAAAACCTGGTACTTGCAAGCAATAATGAATGTAGAAGAAAATCAACAAGTGTTACTAGTTGAAAAGTGGTTTCTTGAGTCAGGCAAAAGTGTTTTGGAGCTTTATTCAATACAAGTAGTTGTCAAGAACTGAAGAGATATTGAAAAAATCCAAATGAGAATTTTTGCTTTGAAAAGGTTTTTCACATTTTTATCCAGCATGGATAAAATGTAAATGGTAAACATAAAAGTTTTGTTTTAGCTAGATTAAAAACTCGGCTTGATCTTTTTTCTCTCTATCCACCCCACTCCCCTCAAAAGACCCTAATCTCCGACAGACATTTTGCCATGTGAGAAAGACACCAATTCCTTGTGTCTGTCCCAGACCTAAGCATTATCCTAATTTTTGTTTTAGTCACTCAGCCAAAGAAGCCCAGTGCTTATTACAAAATTCTAATTCACTTATGTGGCTGAAAACTTTGTTGGCTTTGATTATCCTTCTTCCTGTGGAAGCTTGTATTTGATTTGCATGGTAAGGTTTTGGTAGTGGACAGGGCTGGAAGGGTGGTTTCTCTGATAACGTGCTAGAAGCTTCCCTTGTGGTTCTACAGAGGCACTCCCAGCCAGCTCCAAGAGGGATCCACTCACCAAAGCCAAGCCCATCAGCAGTGTATGAGAAGTATTCCCCATGAGGAGGAAGGAGCAGCAGAGACAATGTGTGAGGAACTGACTGTAACTCCCAATCTCTGTCCTCCCATGTCCTGTGGAGGAATAGGTAGAGAATCAGGAATAGAGTTAAGCCCAGAAAGGACAGAGGGGAGTGAGAAAGGTGTTTTATAATTTGGTTTTACTTCACATTAGCCTACTCTGATTTCATTAATAGATTAAAGTAGTTTTCCCAAGACAAATATGTTTTACCTGTGACAATAATTGGTGAATGATCTCTCCCTGCCCTTACCTCAAAACAGATTCTTTCCTTATATATTCTCTCCCTATGTTCAGCTTAGGAGAGGAGTGATAGAGTAGCACCTGGTGTCTAGCCAAGGTCAACCCAGCACACAGCTCATCCCCCTTGCTCCTTGAAAAGGACTGGGGTTTTCCTTTCCATCTACAATGGAACATCTCTTTATGAAAACAGTGATCTAGCTTTTACCCCAAATATATGCAGAGTTTTGAATCATGTTTGATTATCAAATACAGAATAAGCTTTTGCACCTAATGTTCTAGATCGCTTTACATAGTAAGTATCTAATTTCTTTTATATATGCTTTATTCAGGAAACTCAGTCATTACTTAGTGTAATCAAACCTTTGGCAGTCTATTAATTATATTATCTGCTTTTATATATTTCCGTAATATGTTGGTAGGAAAATAACATATATTAAATCAAAGCTAATCTCTTTCATCACTGATGTTATCCTAGCCAAGTGGAATGCAAGTTGTCAAGCAAACATAAAACTCAACATCACTGTGAAAAGCACTAGAAATTGTTTGGCATCATGAATGGTTTAGGCATAATTATGTGCCAAAATTCCAAAACCAGGATACCTTCTATGCTAAAGCTATTTCTCCTGATAGCAAAACTAACGATATGCACTTGGGTCATGTGCTAAACTAGAGTCATGTTATTTAAATTCACTTATTAAACAAGTATTCAAAACTTTTTCTCAAGAGCATTTATTCTGGGTTTGCCTTGCTTTAAAGAGAATGCAAGCACCTTCAAATAGCATTTTTTTTTCTTTGAATAAAATAATCACTCTAAAATTTCTCATCCATTAGACATACTAATAACAGATGTGAATTATGATGCATATTTCTTCTTTATTTCATTGATCTTCTGAACTTTGCTTCTTAGGCCTCATACATCTCTGGTGCAATGGTAGAAAGAAAATACCATAATTAAGCAGAATTTATTTCTTCATGGTCTTAATTATTGTTGAAAATGTTTTCAAATGGCTTTAGTAGGAGACAGGATCATCCAGTGCTGAGAACTGAGTATGTAGATTTTCAACATCTTCGTTTTATTTTGAGCACTAGGAATAGCTTGAATGGTGTTTTCCAGATGGAAAAGCTACAGATTATGAGTGAGCCCACTTTAGCACGCAAGAGGAGGAAGACAAGAAATACCCAGGTTTTTGGGAAAAAAACTTACAAAATTAAAAACATCACTCCTTTACATCCTGTAAGATGCTGAGTGAGTCCACAAAGGAATTAGAAAGGAATTAAAAGTGGCAGATTTGGTGATCTGTCTCAGCAACTGCAAATACTTCTGTCATTTGTAGTGGGAAAGACTGGATTATATATTATGTCAGATGCAATTACTCAGACTACTATTACACCTCATTGTGCACTGCATCAGTAGTAACTGTTTTATGATATTAAAGGCCATGCAAGAATTAGCAGTTTCTTTTGTCATTTCACAGTGCTTGGAGGGAGCTGTGTTCTGGGGGAGAGCAGAGCTTGCAATAAAGAATCTCATTTTGAAAAACCTATGCTTTTAATTAATAAGGGTGGAAGCTACTTTCAAACACCATGTCAACTTTGCTATGGACACTTGAACAACGTTACTGGGTTAGACTAAAAGTCCCTTTAGTTCTCCATCACCTGTGTCGCAATATTTCACAACAGAGATCTTAATGAACAAAAACCAAAATCAGAGCAATGGGTGTACCCTACCACAGTTTTCTATGTTCCTGAGGGCCAAGGCAGAGGTCAAATCTCTGACTTAGATACACTCTGATGGATTTTTCTTCCATTATTTTGTCTAATTATCTTTAGAGCCCTGATACATTTGTGTACTGGACACTGAGGCAACACAATTCAAAATTTACTTAGGCATTATGTGATAAATCACATATTTTTATTCCTCTCAAATTTACTGTTTGATAAGTTTGTTTGGTAATTCCCTTCTTGGATTGTGAGAAATGGTGAGTAATTGTTCCCTTTCACATTCTTGGTGCCATTAATAATTTCATTTACTTTTCATTAGACTGTCCCTGGAACTCTGTTTCTAGTCTAAAGAGTCATAGCACATGAAGTTTGTGTATTGAACTTTCCTTTGAGTGCAACCCTTTTGCTATCTGCTATGTTAGCATGTAACATTGACAGTCTGTGTTACACACGTGTTTATTGCAATGTGACAAGAGAAACTGATTTTTATAAAAATTAGATAACTTCTCATTTTTTTCCCCTGTATTTTCAATAGTTATAGTCATGGATGCTGTGCTGCATGGATTGCATGGTGCTGTTATCTTGTGCTTCCCTGAGAATTAAGTATGGTTATAATGCTTCAGAAATTTGAGCAAACAAGGACCATGCAAGAACCTGACTAACACTTTCATTCACAGGGATTCAAGCAGGCTAAATAGTTTGTGAAAAAAAACCCCAAAACGCCTGCCCACAGAATCCTTAATCCACATCACCCTGTCCAGCAGTCTGCATTCAGCATTTATTTTTTTAGGAGAGAAAAGAAGTTATTCTTTTAAAAGCAATTTGAAAACCATAGGGCTTGGTCTTGTCCTGATAGCCTGGCCTGGTACCGGGTGCCATTGGGAGGTGTCTGTCTTGGTTTAAAAGACAGGTGTCTACCAAGGAAGGTGGGAATCTTCCTGAGATGGAAAATATTATCCCCTTCCCTCTGAATTATTGTAACTTTGAGATTATGGTGTTTTCAGGCAAAGATATAGAAAAGTTAATAACAGTTCTTTACTAACATATATATACATACATACATACATACATACATACATATATATATATCTATATAAACCAAGACAAACAAACAGCAACAACAAACCAAACCACAAACCCAGTGCCAGCCTTCTCTCAGCTGTCAGGCCCTTTCCCCTTTGCTGTAGTTCTGGCCACAGCCGGCAGGGGCGCTGGTGGCTCCCAGCCGGGCAGGACAGGGGCCATGGTTCCCCCACGCCTGCAGGGGGCGCTGTGGCACGAGCTCAGCCACCTCTCCACATGGGTAATGGAGGCTTGGGTGATGAGAGGGAGGAAAAAGGGGCTTCCCTTGCAGAACTTACGGGGAGGAGCCATCAGTGCCTCTCTGGGTGGTGAGCTATACTGTAGCAGGAACCTCGGAGCAGCAGGATGGAACAGCAGAGACAAGTACACCCCAGGTGGCAAACAAAGTGTAGCAAAGACAGGAGGAGTGAAGCAAGTGTAGCCATGGCAGGAGCCGTGAGGATACAGGTGGATGCTAAGTGCCAAGTTAAAGTGTAGCAAAAACACTGAAGCAGTGGCAGAAAATAGCGGGGGCTGGGTGGCCCAGGGAGCAGAGAGAAGGTGGAGGGAGTGGGTTGTTTTCAGATTTTCCCCTGACTCCCACATCTCCCCTGTGATGTCCTGGGGATGTCCCTAGCAGCCAGACTCTTGCAAGCAGCTGGGAGGTGCTCCCTCCAGAGAGGAGGAGGGGGGCAGGGGCCCTGGGCTTCCCCTGAGGCACCCAAGCAGATGGTAAGAGTCCCTCCCAGTGAGCTTAACTGTTGAAAAGGTCCCAGTTCAACAACCACTCTTGCTAGCAGACTCTCACCCACAGTAAGGAGAAACAGTGAAGAAAAAAGCTCTGCAATGGCAGCAAATCCTTCAGGCAGCAGGAGTCCTGCACCAGAACCACAGCCCCTCTGAACCCCGAGAGAGAGAGAGAGAGAGGGTGTGGGGTGGGGGTGGGGCGCTGAGACCAGCCTCTGATCCCCAGCCAAGGATCACAGTATCTCTGTGCTTCCCAAGAGTGCAGAGCTTCCCTCCTGTTATAAATGACTCAGATCCTGACTGGAAATGAGTTATTGAAAATTTTTTTGAGAACTATAAAAATCAGCAAAGCAAAAAGGACAGCGCTGGGAGCACGGCCAGATGCCAGAGGCTCTATCACAAAATGGTGATCTAGCCTTTTATACCCCTGTGATTGCATCAGCCTTATGGGTATTTATTTACAGTTTTGCATAGTCTTGCTGCATGTCACTCTTTCAGATGCTGGCACAGTTCAGTTGCTGTGGTCATCGGAGTCCTCATTGGATGGAATCCCACTCCTTTTATGTCTGTGTCTTTGAAGTTTGGCTAGCAACAGCGCGTCCCACGCAAACTTACAAGGCTAGCATCAGAACACACAAATCATACAACCTCTGCAAAAACCAACCTCACAACTAGACTACTGGAACAATCATTAAACAATTTTCAACATGTACCATTATCTTAACATTTTCCATAATCAATATTACAATATTCAACATCAATTCATATAATATTCAGCAAAAGACAATTTTACTAAGTTGTTTCTCACACCTCCAGCCACGAAGTTCACTCCCTCAGCTGCAGCAAGACTGCAGTAAGCTGCGTCCCTTCCCCCCTCCTCCCCATCTGGGCCATATCTTTTGTCTCTTAAGTACCCATCATTCCCATCTCTTAGGCAAAAAAATGGGAGAAAAACTCCCAGAGAGAAAGAAAAAAAAAAAAGAAAAATCCAAACCTTCAGCAATGTCCTCACCCCACTTTGAGCAGTGCTGCATTTTTGGCAGCTGGAGAGGAAGGAATGGAGATAAAGGGCAGGCATTTATCTGGAGCAGTAGAGCTGGCTGCCATCAGAAGCAGCACTGGGAGAGGTGAGCTCTCCACTTCCAGTTGGTCCAACCAGCATCACCCCTGTGATTTATGCTTGGTGAGGAGTATGTGTAAATACAGAACAGATGTTTCTGAGTTAGTCTAAACTCTCACCTCAGTCTAAATGCTTCTGAGTGTCCTCCAACTGTGCTGAGAGAGCACATTTTGAAAGTTTGATCTGGAGCAGATTTTGAAAGTTTACATTAGACAGACATAATACATGCCAACTGTTAAAACTGGTAGCTCTTCTAAGACTTTGGACTCCAAAACATCATTAAAACAGATTAATTACTGTGCAAAACTGACAGTCAGCTTCCTTGCTGTGTGGGTATACTCATACACTTAGTAATTCTGTGTGAAGAAAAAGATGAACCGCAAGTATGTCATTTCAGTATGTCAGTCTGTACAGATATATAGCTTCATAGTCCAGCAGGCAAAAGTTAAAAATGCCTTGGTATAATCTAGAAACTGATAGCAGAAATGGACTCACAGCGGGTGCTGGTATCACATGAAAAGTTGTAGAAGTCACTAGCACTTACATTAGTGATCAAAGTAAAGGCCAGTACTCAACCTTGACAGACAATGTAAATTCATCAGAGGCACTGAAGGACTGAGACGTGTATTCAGGCAAGGCTATTTCAGGGAGTCAGTATATGCTAAGTGGACTACTTAAAGTCTTAGGTGTACAGAGCACTGCATATTCATTCTTTTTCCTCTTTCAATTACCTCTGTTGATAAAGGCTAGTATTTGCACTAGAACTATTGTATATAAATGAGAAAGATGCTGAATCATATCCAAAGCTGGGGTAGTTGTAGGGAAATTCTATTATATCCAATGGGAAGTTTGGCTAGGAAATCAGAACATCTGCTCCTCCAAGCAGACAAACAGTTCAAAGCAAACTCTGTGCTGGTAAGTTCTTACTGGAGCTGATGATGTAGCTAACAAAAGTAAAAAGCTAAATTAAGGGGTTGGAATCAACCTTAAATCATCTAGTCCTAACCTCCCCTGCCGTGGACACCTACCACTAGACCAGGTTGCTCAAGGCCTTAGCCAATCTGGCTTTGAACACTGCCAAGATTGGAACATCCACAGACTTTCTGGGTTGACTCAGTTCTCCACAGAGGCTCGGGGAAAACTTTGCATTTTCCCTTGCTTCATTAGCAGGGATGGGAGGGGTTAAAGTTCTTGAGAGTGTGGATGGTGTAGGAAGAGAAGCATGTGTTAGATGGTGTTCAGAGCTCTCTTTCAGATCCCTGGTGTGATTCAGCAAATCCTTTAAGAACTTCAGAAATACTTACTGCTCAAATAGGTCATTTAGTACACCTGCCCCAAATAATTACCCTTCCTTCTGGGTCAGTCTTTTCTTTTTAAAATGTAGCTAATGATATGTGTCACGGGATATGACAGTCAATCAGGCTGAATGTTTTAGTTGGGAAACATCAAGGAAATGTAGTACTGTTGTTATGGCTGTTAGTATTGTCCATTGTAGATTATGCTAGAAATGTGACAACTCAAGTCTAAAGAAATCCAAAAAAATGCTGAAAGCCTAATTCTTTAAAACAATGTCTTAGAATTGCACTATTGAACAAGATTTTGTAGTAGCAATTTACAGGGGACTCTCCTGTAAGGAAAGGTTCCCCTGCTATCTGTGTGGCAGAAGATACCAACTCACTAGTAGATCTGTGCAGCCACTGTATACATTCATCACAGACAATGCAATCCAGCAGCAAAGATCTCTGTTTTGGCAGGCCTTTTTCTCCTTTGCCCAAGTACTATTTAAAAAAAAAAAAAAAAAAGAAAAAAGAAAAAGAAAAGGCAATATGTTATTGAATGCAAAAGAAATTGGTTTCCTGAATAGGACCAGAAGATATTTTGATGCAATAATGTCTTCCAAGGCATGCCCAGCCCTACAGGTGAATTAATCACTCCTTGGGCTGAATCTCCTTTGTTGAGAGACTCTTTCAAATGTGCTTTCAAACTCTGCTGATATAAGAATTGTCAGAATAGCAGTAGCTAAACAGGGTGCCAGGTGTACTCAGGTAACCGGTTAGAACAGCCAATAAAGAGTATTCATGTTCCTGTGAAGCTTTTCCGGAGGATTTCTAGAGATGGTTATGAGGCAAATTGGATAGACTGTCCTCTTTCATTAGAAAGTGTCCATTGTCACTAGAAATAACAAAAAATACTTTTTTGTCTATACTTCTTTCTCAAGGAGATCTGTTTATTGTGAAGATGCACTTGTAGTATAACTACATAGAAAACAGTTATGTTTGTACATCCAGGGTAATGTTAGTCAAACATGGTTTAATTATGAGGCCAAGGAATAATAAACATTTGACAGAGAAGTCAAGCAGATATGCACATATTTTGTTGCATCTTTGGCTCCTATCCATTCTTAAGGCTGTGTTTTTCACTGAAAGATCATTAGGAGAAAAGAGCTTTTGAAATGAAGTTCTTTTGTGTTTGGAGCATTTTCTTCATTTCAAACCACATGTACAACATTCTTGCGTTCATAAGCAAAAAGGTATTGGAAAAGCTGTTGATCAAGGATGATCAGAGACCCAAAGAAACCTGTTAAAATCTCTTGATCTAATAATGCAGGATTCTGTTATGTAATCTTCTTGATGCCTAAGTTTGAATTCCAGCTGGATTAGTCTGATCATAATAGATTTCAATTTGTTTAGGACAGAAGGATATTTCCAGTTGAGCCTGTAAGAGGTGTTACCTTGGCGTGACTCATCTTGAACCCTTTCAACAGTTAAGCAAAGCTTCACTGCTTGCAGAAAATGAGGCTGTCTAAACCGATACCCTTATTTTACTTTTCCAGATTACCTACCCCTTGGGCAAAGAGGAGAAAGGCAGCATTTGACACTTTTCTATTTTTTTTTTTCTAGATACAGAAGAGTAAAAATATATTTTAAAAAAGAGACTGCAAATCTCTTTCATCATTTTATCTGACCTTCTTCATTCCTGTTGTCCTGCTCATGCAAAGACCGGTTTCTGGTAAAGGCATTAAACAACTTTCCAAACACTCCTCCTCTCACTGGCTACTTCACAGATAATGACTCTGAATTCAAGGGTGGGGGCCTTGGTTTTTTTTGTTAATTGTGTTTGTTTGTCCATATATGTATGTTTTTTTATTGTTGTTGTTTTGGGAAGTTTTTTTGTTAAAAGGTCAAATTGTGATTTCATGATGCAAACAGTTCCGTTTTCCTGGACAGGTCAAGCAAATAGAAGAAAGTATTCTTCAAAAGCTGGTTTTGCCCTTTGCTATGACTCAGTTTGTGAAGCCAATACTAGCATGATGCAAAAGGATATAAAAGCAAAAAAAAAAAAAAAACAAAAAAACCCAAACCCAAATTCTTTGATAATAATTCACTTTTATTCTTTCCTTTCACCGAAAGTGTTTTCCAGTTAATATTAGACAAATTTTGGTATTAGTTTTACCCCTGCTGTAGAAGATTTTATTAATAAGCATGGTGAATTTGTAGAGCCATTTGACTATTTCTTAGGATTTGATATCTTTGACAGATAAAACAATGACAGAAAAATGTTTTTCTTTCTAAACAACACTCAACCCTTGATTTTGTTCTTTTTTTTTTTGCAGTTAGGAAAGGAATAACCAATGAAAGCAATATTATCTTGGGGCGAATTTTGTTGTCAGACTCTGAGAACATGTATTAATGTATTGTGTGATGTGCCTGCTTAACCTGATACTGCAGAAAATTATCTGTTTCCCACATTTTTTCATGTGCCACTAGTAATAGCTGTTTGTCTGACCTGAATATCTAGGAGAGGAGGGGCATCAGGGAATCACATGAAACAATTCTTACTTTCATCTCAGTTTGATCTTTCATCGCTGGCAGGCCAAAGAAAAGGAAAAGCATATTGGATAAGTATGGACAGAAAAAAACAAAAGAAGAATGTATGAGGAACATCAAGACATCAAGCACATATGTGTTTCTGGCTTGGGATCTTAATAGGAATCCAGCTAGTTATAAACAATTTTGCCTGTTTATGTGGAAGTCAAGACATGTACATAACTATTTGTATGTATACATACAACTATGCTGAACAGGTTGCTGTTAAGGATGAGGTCTAACTGTGTTACTCATATATGTATGTTTTAAAGAATCATACTCCTGTCATGGATATTTTCTACGAAGAGAACATACAAAACATTGGCTTAGGAAGGTAAATCTTTAGTATTTCCCTTTCATGTTCAAAAGCACACAACTTTGCAACCAGATTTTGGGTCTCTGTTCCTGCTTAAGCTCTGCATATATAGGAAGGAGCATCCTGTGACACTAACAAAAATTACAACAGTAAACTCAGACTAAATCCATTTTAAAAGCAAACACATTCTTAATCAAGAGTGGTTAGTATCTGGGATTTTCATTATTGAGGCTAGAGAAATTTTAAGGGGATTTTTTGTACTCCAGTTTGAATTCGTTCAGAGCCAGTGATTTTGATTATGTTCATGCTGTGAAAAGGTGTCAATTCAATCACATTTTCAGAAAGAAGTACAAAAATAATTCTTGAAGTTTTTAGAATTCTCAATTGGCTTCACCGAACCAGCTCATTTAAAAGAAATGTAAGGGGACATAGTGTTCCCATTTGTGAGCTTGTGGTTCAGTAGTAGCTCTGGTGTAAACTTCTGAGGAAAGTGAAGTGCTGGAAGGACAGTGGCTCCACCATCAGCACTGAGCACATTCCATGTTGTGACAGGCTGTGTCCCCTCTTAGCATTTTTGACTCCTCTTTCCCCTCTCCCATCAGCATTCAGCCCCAATGAGAGTAGTAGAATATGAATTCCAGCCCTGAGCAGGCTCTTTGAAGGTACACTGATGAAATAACCATAATGCTGAGCTAAATACCACAGTGGTGATAGTCTGAGCTTAGTTAGACTTCTTCCTGCAGTCAGGGAAAATATACTCTAACAGAGTATTTGGTCAGGGCTGTACAGTGACTTAGTCAATATTTTTAAAGTTACTCTTACATTTTATAGTGACTAAAGATGCCTTAGATTATGCACACTAGAAAAATAACATCTTTTTAAAGAAACTATTTATTTTTCTTCACCTGTTTCTGATATATATTTTCTTTCTTTTGTCTCTCATTCTTTTATTTTTTTGTTCTTTTGTACTTTCTTTTGTTCTTTCTGTCATTCTTTCCAAACTGCTCAATTCATAGCTGGCCAGTCCTTGTTTATCATGCACTGGCATGAAGGTAGGAAATCAGGATGGAAAATGTTTTTCCTCAATTTTTAAGGTCATTCACTATTGGCAGGGGCTAATAAAGGAAGTGGTAGATTTGATGTCTCTTGGGGGCTGCAAATCAGAGCTGCCATTCTGGAAGAGATGCTATAGGCAAAGTTACTGATCACACAGGTGTATAGCAAAATGCTTTTTACTACACAGTCAGTCAGAGATAGACCTAACAGTCTCCTCCCTTTAACTTATTTGTGTGAACTACAGTGGATTATCAGCTTTTCTTAGATTTTTTTGCTTTTTAAAAAAGAAGTGAAATTTATTAACTGGCAAAAGATATAAAGTGGAAGTGAAATCTAGAAATCAAAAAAGAGACCGTGCCAGGTGAAAGCATCTAATGTGGGGTTGCCTCCTTGCTTTGCCTCCTTACGTACCTGAAATAGTCTGCAGCCTTGTGCTGGTGCATCATGATCCAAAGTATGGTATGTTTAGACACATCCCAGTTAAACTCGAGATCAGCCACTGTGTAAATGTGTAAAAAAATAATAAAAAGTAATGATAAAAAAATACACTGCTGCTTTCTCTTATTTTATTCCAAAAAAATAGTCAGTGAAAAACTGGAAAAGGAATAGATGTTCATCAGTTAATGGCCCATGTTTCTAGTGTGAGAAAGGATTTCTGTTTTAACATCTTTACCTAACTTTCCCCAGGTGCATAGAAATTGCGTTTTCAGATGCCTTTCTTTTCCATCCTCAGTAAGACTATATAATAAGCCCGAAATTCTGCAAATATTGGGTCCGCACCATTTGCATTATGTTGAAAATTTACAAAATTATATGGAAGCACCCATCTGTAGGCACAAAGGAGTCTTCTGGTGGCAGAGTGATGTTTGCAGAGGGCAGCACAGGCTAGGCAGCTGTGTGATGAATATGGCACTCTTTCAATTCTGCACAGGGACTGCTGGTGCTCTCAGAAAGCTCTGCCTAGTTGAAAGAGCACCACATATCTTCCAGGCACTGTCCCCTCTTAAAATAGAGAGGATGCCATTGCAAGTATCTGTAGGGTCTGACAAGCCCCTGTCTTGGCAGGAAGCCCTTGTTTAGATAGAGGGAACTGCAAAATCTCCAGACGTGGGGTCTGACAGGCCCCTGCCCTGGCAGGGAGGCCTGGAGATAAAGAGGTAGCACTATCTCTCTCCAGGCCCCTCTTGGGGAAACAAAGAGCCTTTTTAGTTAGAAAAGATAGATCCAAGATCCTCTAGGAAACTGTATGTAAAATACCCTAATACCCATTGGTTTCTTACCCTTGTACGCCCACCTCTGTACCCCCACAAAAGAGACCCCTCTGCCCCGAATCGGCAGAGGATTCGTCTCTGGTCACCCCTTCGTGGAAGATGGAAGAATAAAGCTGCTTCTGCGGAACCACCAGAGAGTCCTCTCCTCTCTCTATCCGGGCCTGGCCAAGGGGGGTTCTGCCTTGCAGAGCAGAGCTGAAATCACTCACTGAATCACTAAGAGCTGATGGCCTGCTGAGCCA
Organism: Lanius collurio; assembly: GCA_020086605.1. Classification (NCBI taxonomy): domain Eukaryota; kingdom Metazoa; phylum Chordata; class Aves; order Passeriformes; family Laniidae; genus Lanius; species Lanius collurio. The sequence continues at coordinate 28,149,577 of JACBWW010000012.1, read as the reverse complement.
GGCATCTCTGCAGGCAGCCCTGGCCGACGGCTGAGAGAAGCCACGACCCCCTGGGAGACGGTTCCTCACGGGATCACCTCTCTGGGTTGGCTACGGCTTCTTGGGTCTGAGCCTCTGACCCCATCCAGCCCAGGCCGGGAGAAACCCCCCGCCAGCTTAACAACTTTAAGTATCCCTATCAGTGTTTTGTTCTTGGACTGATGTTCAGGGAGCTAGCAGATCTTGGACTCATGGTAATATAGTGCTCGGATTCGTGAAAACACTTTATAAAAAAAAGTGTCAACATATTTTCAGAGAATCATAGTATTAGAATAGTTTTGGGTTGAAAGGTACAGAGAGGATATATAAAAGCCATCTATTACAACCCCCCTGGCAATGTGCAGGGACCTCTCCAACTAAGTCTGGTTGGTCAAAGCCCCATCCAATATGATCTTGAATGATTCAAGGGCATCTGCTGCATCTCTTGGGACACCTGCAACAGTGTCTCACCAGTGTCTTAGCATTTCATTGTATCCTGATAATAATTTAAGCTGCTCAAATAACAACAGATTAGGGATGTCACCAGTATTTTCTGTGTTTGAGAAAAAACGCTGATGAGGGAAGCCAAAATTTTATTTTTCCCTGGAAATAAAATTGGGAATAAATAAAAAATTAAATAAAAGAAAAAAGAGGTTTTAGATACATTTTTAAAAATTCAGATAAGTCAATCTAATTAGACTGAAGCTCATCTAAAACTGCAGCCTTTTTTATAGTTCAGCCCTAAGCCTGACCTTAACCCTAACCCTAAGCATGACACTAACCCAACCCTAACCCTAACCCTGATATCCTTCCATTCCTCTTTGTACAGTAGGATGCTTAGCATCAGAATGAATCTGACATTTGGGGACCTGGTTCCTGATGAATGAATTAAGGAAGCAAATTCCTTTTTCTAGGTGTTTCTTTTTTCAAGCGTAAATTTTTTGGTTGGACAGAACACTTCCAAAATGCACTTGGTTATGCTAGAGAAGAATGGTTTATGGTGGTGTTGTTATAAATGAAATGTCAATTAAATCGAATTAATAATTTGCGTGAGCCAAATTATTAATATAAAAACAAACAGAATTTATTTTTGATCAAATGGACAATCTTAATAAACCACTATAAAGGAAAGCAGGGCCAAGCCTAGGTTCTTGACTCTGGGTGACACAAACACAGCTCTGAACACCAGCAGTTCAGAGTGGCAGCGCATACCTTAGAGGTTTTTGAGTCCGGTTTTTATACTGTTTTTCTTGCTCCTGGCTAGGAAATCCTTTGTCCTTTTCATTTTTGATGGTCCTCTGGTCCAGTGATCAGGAGTTCATTTAGATGTTGATATGTTCAAGGATTCTCTTTGTATTCTGGTTGATGTTTTCCAGTAACCCATTGTAGCGTTTCTGGTAAGGGATCTGTTCAGATGATGATTTTTCTGAGAAATCCTTATATGATTAAAATGAAGAGTCTTAAGCAAGAGGTCCACTCATCAGCAGTGTCCAGGGAGTAACAGATCATATCTATTACTCCTTTCAGATGGAAAGGACTCTCTAGCTGGGTAGAATGAACTCATAGTAGGTTGATGAGCCAGATAGATATCTGGCTGAGGTCACTTCTCTTCTGGGCTTGCCTTCACTTCTTATGCTAATTTACACCTTCCTTGAGCAAGGTGCCAGGAAACTTGCCAAGGTGTACTTTGAACATAACATATTTGAACATATATACAAGTTACAATCTGCTATATTTCACATCCCATATTTCACATTCATAACTTATTCTGATATACAATTTTAATTCCTTATGAATTTTGACTTATCTATAACAGTGTTTTTGCAAACTATCCTTTGAGTATGAAAATGTTTCCATGTATACTTACAAAGTCTTACAAGCTCAGTCTGGAAGCAAATATATTTCAAATTAGATAGCTGATAGTGGTTTGCTGCTTTGTAATCAGAAGGTACATAAGCTCACCTAGCTAAAGGTAAATGCTACCTGAATTTGCTGTTAGTCCTTGCAATTTCGACAACGGCTCCCAAATCTGACTTTTAATTGAAAAGCACAATCACCCATTCGAATTAGTAAAGATGGAAACTGACAAGTATAGTACTTATTTTGCTTTAATTAGAATAAAATAGTATATTTCCAGGAGCTTGTGAGATGCTCCAAAGTATTTCTTGTCTCCTTTTTCCTCACATTTCATTTTAAAATAATGAAATTCCTCATCCTTTGATGATTTATAGCTAGCCATTTATACTAAAAAAAAGAGAGCAGAATCAAGTCCTTTTCTTTTAATCTTTTTAAATCCATCACGTCACTTAATGATTAAAAACAAATTATACATCGCTTTCATGTGTTGAACCAGTGCTCACCTCAGAGCTTTACTGGCATGTTGTCTGAACATCAACACTCAAAAGTAGAAACATGCTGGCTGAGGAAAGAGCCCTCTGGCATTGACTGCATGCAAATTACTCCAGGGATCCGACATCAGTGCTGGCCAGATAGAAAGGAGGAAAAAAACTTAGTGCTTTCACTTTTCATAATTCATCTCCCTCTGAAGTGGAAGGAGGATTTTCCCATTTGTGTTACCCACAACAAGAGTAGGTCTTCTCAGTCTCAGTTTAGTGTCAGTTGAGCATCCTAATATGGGGCTTTTCCTGCTCCCACGAGCAGGTAAGTTTTGTGATTCCAGATATCCCTTTCCGTGTCTGACTACTGTGTGAAAGCAAGATCAGCACAGAAACAGCACAGGTGACCACTGCCAATGCAATTATTTTCTGTTAAAACTAAGTGCTCTCTGTGCATTTCCACTTGCTGAGACTGCTTTCCTTTCCATCTCTTTTGATCCCTGGTAAACACAGAGGATTCTGGTCTGCCTCTAAGCAGGCCCAGGACACAGGCCTGTCTTTGAGGCATCAGCTCACTCTGCTCTGTGGACTTGACCACCAGGTAAAATAAAACAGAACTACTTACAAGCAATTTGACTGAGGATCTGAAACTCAAGTTTTAGCAAATTTATTTACCCTTATACTTAAGTGCAGGACAGCATACACTCAGGAGCTTCATAGCACACTCTTGGAATTTTGTATTATTCTGGTCTCTTCCAAGAACATATGTGTTGACGGTTGGGTACTTATAACACCCAGAGTTTAGATGCTATCCAGTTGCAGAAGCAATATACATAATTCCATTGTCTTTGCTGGTGGTTGTAGGAGTGCACCCTATCAGACTAAATTACTTACGGCCATTGGGGCTTTCTAGAGATAAAGTCTAGCCGTGAGCATTTGGCTTTTCTCCTTGCTTGAGCAGTATTTTTATACATTTTAGTATGCAATTTAATGAAAAAATTAAGTCTTTACTGTTTTTATTGTAGTGTTCTTGTTAGGTTTTTACCAGGTCTTCTGGTTTTCTACAGGCCCAGATTCTCACAGTAGTATTTCACTACCATTTTGTCCTCCCTATTCTTACTTGACAGACAAGAGTCATTGCTTTTGCAAATCAGCTTAGTGCAAAATAACACCTAGAGCCTCATCAGTCTTTTAGTTGCACTGAAATCAAAGGACATTACGTGCAAAGTTCTTCTAGTCCCAGGGCAGCATCTGGGAACAAAGACTAACCAACAAAAACATATGCAGCTCATCAAACACAGGGCATTCTGTGTAAACCCAGTGCATCATGGTGGGGCCACATTTGGTTGTGGTAGGAGCTGATTACACCACTGTGAGTTTTATAAATAAGAGACTATCACTCTCTTTGTTCTGATGTTTAAAGTCATACCCTAGTGCACTACCTTCAGCAGGGAGGAAGGGTGAGCACTGTGGCTTTTCTGTGACAGTAGATTTCACTGTTCTTGTGGTTAACCCTACAGTTACAGGTTCTAAATAAAGTTAAGAAACATCAAACCTCTTTGTAGGAGCAATAAGAGGAGATCAGCCAAATTCAAGGATCTTAGGTGTTGGGGAGGGTGAAATAGGGAAACCTTATAAATATGACTGCTTGGCAAAAGATTCTGAAAATATGAAACCTGTAAGCGAAATGGAAATGAAAGCTAGCTTTGAGATATAAGATACCAAGCTGTTAGTTACTGTACAACCAAAAAACAATGGGCTAGCCAGCTGAAGGAGAATCCCTCTTGATTGAACAATGTCTTTAGCAAAGAAGAGGATGCTTCAGCAAGCAGAGAAGTCCAAGAGTCAGAGAAACCCTGCCAGCGTGGCAGGGAAGACAAAAGTAGTTTTAGAAAGTAGTTTTTAGGAGTTAAAATGTAACACAGTATGGTAATGTAGTAGTTTTGATAGGTTGCATGTAAATTCTATAAGGATTTCTGTCTTCTATTGATTGGCCGTTGTACTATTACCATATTCAGTATAAGAGATATAATATCATGTAACCAGACTTTTAGCTCTCTCTCGCAATCTCTCGGTCTCTCGCAATCTTGTAATCTCTCTCAATTTCTCTTGCTCTCTCTCGCTCTCTCTCTCTTGTTCTCTCACTCTCTAGACTTTAACTCTCTACCTCTATATCTCCTGTTCTACCTCTCGCTCCCTCTGGGGCATGCTCTAAGCTGTGGCTGGCAGCTTAAGCAGAGCTCCTGCACCCACGACCCTTGCAAATAAACTGCACGTTTCAGGAGCTGCCTGGAACTGTAGAGATCATCCCGAACCAACCGTGTCCCACGGAACCTTTTTATTTTCTACACTTAGTCTTATAAAATAACCTTTTCTTAGCTGGCAATTTGCAAAGAATTCCATGTATGAGGTTGATAATAAACTTTAGAGTATGTTTATGTAAGTAGAACTGAAAATAGAGATGTCTTTCTTGAGCTGAAATAAAATGAAAAACAGACACCTGTTTTCTAATACTTTTCAAGGAAGAAAAAAGGTTCTCATGCTATGTTTTATATTCAGGAAATACAAAACAATTTAAAATGCATGCAGGAAACAAAACTCAGCGCAAGTTTGCTCCTGGAACTGGATGGGTAGGGTAATGAAAAACCTATTTGGCTTGTTAAGAATAATAAGGGAAAAAAAATGGAAAACCAAATTGAATGACAGCAAGTAATGGCAAATATTCTCAATTGTTCTGAAACTCACTTTTAACAATATGTACTTATTTTTAGTTCTTGATTTGAAAGAAGAGGCTTGTGGTTTCTAAAATATTTTTCAACGTTTTCAGGTTTTTTTATCTGAGTTTGTGTATGTTCATCCTATTACCAAATAAAAACAATGAGATCTCCCCTGCATTTAAATTGAAGTAGTAGAAGGGTTAATTTTTTTCTTTTTTTGTGCTTTTTACATCTGATGCAGGCATGGTGCTTGCTGTTTACTTTTCCTCATCTGGCTCCCAAGGGAGTCCTAGTAATGATCAAGATTTTTTTAAGCATAGGGTGAATATTGTTTGGACTTCACCCCCCTGGGAGAAGTTAGTGCATTAGCAATGTAATTTCTAAAGACAGGGAAACTTTTTCCCACCTTTAACCCATTGATCTGTTAATGACAACCTGTAAACAATAAATTGCACATCCTTTATGTTCGATACTTCGGAGCCTGCAGACCACCATTATAATAAGTAGGTCAGGGTATAAATGCAGAAGAGAAGGTTTTGGCCTAGAGGTGTAAGGCCCCAAACAACTTGCTCAATGAGGTTTTGAACAGTGCTTAGGGTTATTTGTATACTCCAAGTTAGATGCATGGGAGAAATACTGACAAGATATTCTCAAGAGGTCAAAACAACAAAAAAGACTTTACTTGCAACTTTGGAAAATCAGTGAAATTTGGCAAAAGATTTAGTGCAACATTCAATCAGCATAAAAGACTTCTCAAAGCATTAACTTGGCCCTTCAACTTAGCAAACTCTAATGCCATTGTATTTTAAATTACCAATAAATTCCAAGAAGAAAGAATTAGAAAGAGAGAAAATAGAAAAGATATAGAAAAGCACACACATAGCTACCAACTTCTGGGTTCCTGTGGTGTTTAGGTAGAAATTCTAAGAGGTGTTAGGGTGAAGACATGGTTGCCTTGTGTTTGGCCCTAAATACCCCTTGGCCTTCCTGGGCTGTTCCCACAGGTGGGACTTCTGGTCATTTGGCCACTCAGGACCTTGATTAGGGGCTCCAGAGGTGGGTGTGGAGCATCGCCTCCAGGGATTGGCAGGTTCTGCCAGGCTGGCATATGGCTCCAAGGGGCTAGGGTGTATGGGGTAGTGTATTGCCTCACCAGGGCAAGGCTTGACCTGCTCCTTTCACCACACATGCACCCCAAAATGTCTCGAGACATTAATCTTTCCAGTCTCTCACAGCTACCAAGAACAGTCCCATCATTATGACTTGCTAAATGACCTTGTGTTGGGGTTTTGGGAGTTCCATTTCTTTCTCTTGAGGAATTTTCTCCCATGTATGTCACCAAGACAACAAATTGCTGGGTACTTGGGAGAAACAAAAGAACTGGCCACGGAGGGGAGGAGCCCATCTGGGGCTAATGTTCTTGCCTGGGTGTGTGCTCGACACACGGGACTTGGTGTGGAGATGGGGAGACCACTCTCATCAGCACTGCGGGTTTTCTGCCGTTTTTTTCCTCTCTGCTGGAAAAACCCAGTGATCCAAAACCTGTCCTTCCCTGCCTCGCTGGGAGCTGGGCTGCAGACCCTGCTGCCTCAGCCTTCGCTACTCTGTAGCCCTGCCCATCCTGCCTGCCGAGACCTCAGGGGATTCCTACCACAGCTCCGCAGCCCGATACATCTCGCCTGCCACCCGGAGTTTGTGCTCCTCCTGCTGCTCCAGCCTGCCTGGACAGGAGAGCCCGGACAGACACCAGGATCAGCTGCCCAAGGAGGTTTGTGAAGCCTTTCTTCCATCCCTTTCCAGGATCTAAGCCGCCATTACTGTGTGCTCCCCGAGCTCGCTCCGGAGCGCCCCCTGCAGCCGCGGGGGAACCATCGCACCTGCCCTGCTCACCGGGAGCTGCCAGCGCCCCTGCCGGCTGTGACTGGAACTGCACCAGAGGGGAAAGGGCCTGACAGCCGAGAGAGGCTGGCACTGGGTTTGTGGTTCTGTTAGCTGTCACCACTATAGTTATTGTTGTTTGTTTGCCTGTTTATATATCTGCATTTTAGTAAAGAACTGTATTCCTATTCTTTATATCTTTGCCTGAAAGTCCCCTTAATTTCAAAATTATAATAATTCAGAGAGAAGGGGTTTGCATCCTTTATTTCATGGGAGGCTCCTGTCTTCCTTAACAGACACCTGCCTTTTCAAACCAAGACACCTTGCTCAAATTCTTATTGTGTTCCCAGTTTCTTCATTTGTTTGGGAATGATAACATTTAATCCTCTTTAAACTTATCTCTCTACATAGTGATCTGTTAGCTGTTTTGATTAGAAAAATAGCAGTAGGAAGGATCTGCCTTCAAAAGAGGGGAGCAGTCAACCTAATAGTGTTCCTCTTTTTGCAGAAAGACACTGTGGATTTGTTGCCAGTCAGGCCTTACTTCCAATAGCAGCACTCGTTGTGACAATATCATGTTAAATTAAAGGAAGATGCCTTCTGTCTGGCACTTCCAGACGTTACTAGCCTGTGTCTTATCTCTCTCTTTGTTAGGAACCTACTACCTCAGTGTATGTTTTGGCCCAATCAGATTAGGGATCGAGTGGAGGTTTTTTAGTTTGGCTATTTTAACACTGGTAACTTCCTACCCATGCACTGTTACTGTGGCTTACACAGCAATCTCTTTGCTGTGGTATGGTTTGCAAATCAGCCGTTTCTGTGCAGTTATTTACAGTGTGTGCTGGGGAATAGGTATTAGTACAATGTTTTCCATGCGTATAGTCTAGTGCTGATAACATATTTTGTTTACAGCCATTATGGTGTTGTTTCTCTATGCTCTATATAGATCTTGTTTTGGGAGGGTTGGTTTTGCTGGAAGCAACCACTAACATGTAGTTAAGAAACAGTCTGCTGTAAACACACACACACAAACATGCACACACAATTTTCTAATCGAGAAAATGTTGCTATCTTCTTTTTTGTGCAAATTGCACTCAACATCTAGAATAAAAACTTCTAAAGGAGTGAGGCTGACCAAAAAAAGGCATGTGTGTTTATGATCCCATCCATCTCTTTGCCAGTAGGTTGGTCAGTCTTCCTCACTTCTGTCTTTTGAATCTGTACCTTGTCAATCGTAAGTGTGAGAGAGGATGAATCACCCAAGAGGTCATACAGCTGGTCAAGTTTTATGAGGTAAGATAGGTGCATACAGGAGAGAGCCCTGACAAGTGTTCCTGCCTTGACTTGAACATTGGTGAAACCAGAGTCTACTGGCAACTCAACAGCAATATATCACAGCACCACAGGGAGCCCAGATGCCATGGGCACATCTGCTGCCCCTTGGAATGACTCCTTTTTCTCAATGCAAAGAACTTGAACTAAAGATTTCTCTAAGGTACCTGACTAAGTATGATGAGAAAGCACAGTAGGGGTATTGATAACCCAGGTTATTATTATCTACAATCACTGAGTGACCATATTTTCATTTCTGTGGCTTGGAAACATTTGGAAATGCACTTCTGTCAGGGTCGTTTGAGTGCACATAGGCCTCAGTGTCTGGGACCAGCCTTACTCAAGACACCCACTATCTCCTGACAAGGATCCAGGGCTAGTCCTAGCTCAGCCTGGGATTTTCAGTCTCTGCTTGAGCCCTGATGTAGGTGCGCCCATCTCTGTCCCTGTCTTCTGGGTGGGACTGGGACCTGCACTGCAGAGAGCTGTTCTCCAAGATGGAACCCTCAGACCTGGATCTTAGCTTGTCATACAGAATTCTAGGAGTAACATGCTCTATTTCTATTTCCGTTTCCATTTCCATTCCCTGCACACCACGTGCAGGGAATGAAGTGATAGCAATGAAATGATGATGAAATGATGAATAGCAATTTCATTTGCCTGAAATGCCATGAGTGTTTCAGCACCAAAAATGCTTTCAAGGATACATAACACAGAGGCTACAACTGGAACCAGGATTTTATTTTGGGGTTTATTTATCGTTATTTTTCTGAAACCATTTCAGAATCCCTGCTCACAATGCCCATTTGTAGCCAGGACCTGGGTGATGCATCTCAGTTTAGTTTGAAAAAAACATCCTTTGTAGTCTGTCAATCTAACAGAGCTGCAGAAAGCAGCAGAAGGAATATAGGCCAAGTAAACCCTGTTTCGTGAAGAGAATGTGAATAATTAGGTTCAGTAGCAACCACGCAAAGGAAGAAGGTAAAAGAAGATTGCATGTATGGCTCAACAGGCTATCTTCATGGTGCATGAGCAGCAGGCAGCAACCTGGCCAAAAAGGACTGAAGGAGCCTGACCAGTGGTCATGTTTGATACTGCAGAGGAAGGCAAAAATACCCCAGGGATGAGTACAAATCTGCCCTGGAGGAAAATTACTTCCTGACCCCAGAATTAGGATTGACTATTCCCTGAGCATGTGAGAAAAATCCATTTCCACATCATCCCACAGGTTGGTCAAACCTCTCAGAAATGTCCAAACCCTATTCTCCCTTATTCTGGAGCTATCTCAGGGGCCACATGCCCCTGGGGGGTAGAATTCTTCCCATGCCTGGCAGGAGACCAGTGTCGGTGATTGAGGCACAGACTCAGACCAGCAGGGAATCTGAATCATTTATTCAAAAAAAAATGAGCTGGTTTTATACACTTTTTCAAGGCACAGTATTTTCCTTCCATGGCAATTCTCACTATCTGACCCTGTTTCCTCATCGGCAACACACTTTCTAAATTTTCTTCTAGCGGGTGATCACGCTCTGTTCACCCATCTGGCAGCTCCTGGCAGCTTCCTCTCTGTAGGGGTCTGCTGCATGACAACTTCTCCCTCCACGGTCCTGCCGAGACAAGCTTCTCTGTGCCACCCTGTGCTTCTTTGTGCTGTCATGTGCCTCTGCAAGCACATCCCACAGCTCACAACCTAATTCTATCCTATCTCTCCCCACAGACCAGTGAGTGCTCCAAAGCACTTGAAACCCTGGTAAGATCTCTGCATCCCATTTCTTAAAGCATCTGCTCCTGGCTCCACAGGAGATGATGGTGGAAAGCTCTCTAGTGTCATAGTGACTGACCAAGAAGTAGCTATCTTTGAACTTTCCTTGAGATGTCTCATTGGATGAAAGTGAATTTTGTATAACCACAGATTTTCTTAACACTCTTAGGAGACTGAGTCTCTCCAAGTTTAGGCCATTTCTTGAATGACTCTAATGAAACACAGTCTTGGTTCTCCTGCTTCTTTGTCCTGCAGATCTTTCTGATAGTTACAGCAGAAAACCTCCTTTCTTATCAAAGGCTGCAAAGGGGATAAAGAAGATTCTTCCCTGCAGTCTAGGCTCATTTTTCATGTGCAGTCATCTACTAGGCATCAGCTCTGACATTCATTCTTTCATCTGTTACACAAATCAAGGCATGATGTAGACATAGGCCTAGGTGTTTAAATCCAGGGGCATCTCTCCAAGAATCAAAGAAAGAGTTGTATCAAGGAAGGGTTAAAAGGAAATACCATGCACATGCTACCCTAGCCAAATCTGAGGTTTGATCTTCAAGATGGTGGGTTGCACATCCCACTGGTCAAAGCAAACAGATTGGCTAATGCACTCAGCCTCCTGCTGAGTTAGTGGATGGACAACACAAAGTCTCTCTGCGTGATGCTACTTTGTAACTATTCTAGTCTACATTGACACTGTTGGTAGTACAGTGACACTACCAACATTGTTCTACCAAATATGTTTTCTCTGCTTTCATTGCCTTGATGATAGACATGATCTTAAAAAAAAAAATTACTTTTCCTAAATTTAAAAAAAAAGAATGAGAAGAAAAAAATACTTACATAACTCCATATGTGAAGGTCCTGAGAGTCATAACCTATTGAGGGCCTTTATAAAAACCCTGTGAGGTAAGTACTGTTATTTTTTTCCCATTTTACATGCAGAGAAACTGGACTGAAAGTTATAGTCCAGTTAACACAAGAAGTCAGTGAGATATCTGGGAACAGAATTCTAGAGCCCTGAGAGAGTCTTCTTCCCATCACTTTGATGCACTAAAGTCTGAAGAAGTTAAATGACATGAATTGTGTTTACTTCTCTATGAAGATGATAAAAAGCATTGTTACTGTTCTGGATAAATCCCCTTAAATATATTAGGAAAATCATCTCTTCTGGGAAAATTTTCAATAAAATTGTTGGTAACAATAAATATTTCCCCACATCGAGCAATGGAAAATTCAATACCAACTTAGCTGAATCCATGCTGAGTACAGAAAAATGAATAAATATGAAAAGTGAATGTGCCTGAAAGAACAGTAATTCTCCTGGTTATTTTTCAGCCTTTTAATGAATGTGAAACTAATCTAGTTGACAACAGGAAGGATTATGACTATGCATAAATCTGGATGAGCATTTATAAAGTTTAGAAAATCCATAGATTTTTGTTTCCCAAGACATTTTAGGCTGTGATTAATCACTTGAGGAGTTTAGCAAGATAGGAGTGTGACTGTTGTAGCATTTGAATCAGTGATGTTAGCTAGCTCCCACAGTAGAATCTTTTTTGCTTTTTAGGATTTCTGCTAAGAGCAACAACTTTTCTTTTCAACTCTTTGTCATAGTAATTATTCAATTGGTTATTTTGAAAATAATAACTAAGCGTAAGATGAAAATATTTTGGTCATGGTCCTGTTTAATTTTTTAGTCTATCTATGTAAAGAGGTTGGAAAGCAAGATGTAGGTTCAAATAAACAGAGTCAAGAAGTTAAGAATGGTTTTAATACATGTAGACCACTTCCAACTTTCACAATGGCCTGTAGTTTATTGGAAAATCAGATGAAATGCCTATCCACCTATTCTGAATTCTGGGAAACATGATCAAAATTCAGATTTAATGCCTTAAAATTACCTTGATCAACAATAATTTGAAAACAATTAGGTATTTTGCTGTACATATGTAGATAGGTCACTATGAAGTTACTCTTTCATTTAGATTTGGCAGTTTCATCTACTGTCTAAACTGTTTATTTCTAACCATGAGAGTGTTCCTCCTATGTTGATGTTGTCTGCTGAGATGTTGGAATAAGGGCATGATTTCAAGATCCAGTATTCTGTAGTGCTTAATTGCCCTAATTTCAATTTTGGAGATGCCTGTGAAAAATGAGGTTCACTTATAAAATTTAAGAAAAGTTTAAGAAAATAAAATGGACAAACGGGGAGACAACCACAAAAAGTTATTATGTGGCCAGGAGCTTCTGGTGAAGAACCACAAGCATACCCCTACATCCAAAGGATAGCCTTTAAGAATAAATCTCTGATTGCATATTCATCACAGTCAGACATTATTCATAAATTCCTTGGAGTTTCTGTGTTTCACTCCATCAGATTTACAGTCTTCTTCGGTTCCTCGGTGTCTGCTTTTCCTCCATAAATTCTTCTCTCCGGTTTCTGGTTTTTCTTCTTTTCTGATAAGATAATCTAGGAATGTGAAGACTTTTTCTGCTTACCTTT
>JACBWW010000012.1:28098051-28127201 GCA_020086605.1 Lanius collurio | reverse complement strand
CGGTGTCTGCTTTTCCTCCATAAATTCTTCTCTCCGGTTTCTGGTTTTTCTTCTTTTCTGATAAGATAATCTAGGAATGTGAAGAGTTTTTCTGCTTACCTTTTCTAAATTGACTTCTTAAATTATAGACATTTTATATAATTATAAAACATCGGTACAATTTTCTAATATGCAACAAAGCCAACACCAATATATTTATAACATGCCTGTGTTTTATTTTAGAATTTTACATCTATGATTTATATTTTCAAAGTTTTCTTCTGTGAACCTTTTCCTAACTGTCTGTAATTACCCATTAACCCAGAAGAATCCTGGCTTGCAGGCTGAGAATCCCTCCTTTGCACAGACAGGCTGTGCTGAGTGGGATGGATACAGCTTCTGAGGAATTCACTTCTTCCCCACAAGTGAGTGAAAGGTAGGCACAGTAGCTGTTGTTCTTCCTTTGTCACCACCAGCCATCAAACCTCTACTGCATCACCTCAGGAGGCCTACTCACAACTTCCTGTACTGGGTACCCCAGAGCTGGACTCAGCACTGCAGGTGGGATCTTACCAGAGCAGAGCAGAAGGGTAGAATCACCTTTTGTTGACCTGCTGGCCATGCAGCTTTTGATGCAGTCCTACAATATGGTTGGCTTTCTGGGCTGCATATCCAGCCTCTCATCCACCAGCACCCCCTATTCCTTCTCAGCAGGACTGAAGTGATCCGTTCGTCACTCAGCTTGTATTGATACTGGTGCAGCACCTTACACTTGGTTTTGTTGAATGTCATGGGGTTCACATGAGTCCACTTTTAAAGCTTCTTCAAGTGCCTCTGGGTGGCATTCTGTCCTCCAGGAGTGTCAGCTGCACCACTCAGCTTGTTGTGTCATGGGGAGTGCCTATGGCTTCTAAAATTTAGTGGAGTTCTGATCAGGTTCCTTTGCTTTCACTTTCTTCCCGCTAAATCCATGCTGTGCTGAACTGCTGTCTAACAGAGTCCTCTCTAGAAAGTGGCTGTTCACCCAAGTGGTTTAGAGGAGATTTTTGTTTTGTTTTTTTTTTCCTGGAGCTGGAGAAGGTGAATAAGGCTGCTAGACACTTACTGGTATTGGAAAGATATCTCAGAATGTTTCTTCCCTCTTCCAAAGCCTGGGGCTTTTGGCTGAAATAAAATACTGCCAAGTGGAGGAGAGTGTATATTAGTGCAGACCACTCCTAGTAAATAGCAGATGCTTCACAAAAATAATTCCTAAGCTTACCACTTAGTTATATTGATGGCATCCAGCCTGAGGTATAGAAATATGTAATGAAATGGATAGGCTCATCCACTCAGTCTAACCCTGACATCTAGTGTACAAAAAAAGGAAATTTTCCACAAATAAAATCTGTGTTATTTGGAGGAGGACCAGCTTTGCAGAGCACTCAGCTTTCTTCTGTATTTATTATTTCTGAGATTAACCCTTGCTCCCAGCATAGAAATAAGTACGTCCCTCTTAGCAAATTTTCTTATCGGAGGCTTATGATGCTCTTTAAACTTGTTATCAACGAGTCATTGCAACTATTAACACTTGAAAATTTAATCTTTTTTTTCTTTAGTCCATTCTTGAACTGAGTCCTTGCTGTAATCACTGGGTTGCTTTGCTATGAAAAAAAAAGTTATTTGAAGAGTTCTTCCTTTATTTTTTTAAGAAAGGGTTAAAGCTTGAATTAAAATCTGAATGTTAAAATCCACAGTGAATGAGGCATAGAGGGACTCTTGAGTATTCACTCCTTATAGTTCGGGTACTTCCCGGGAGCTCCTCATTGCTCCATTGCTCTGGCACCCTATAGTCATAGTTTTAAAATTAACATTTACTGTGAACTTTTTGTGAATTTTTGACTTCATGTGACATCACTTGCTTTACCACTAACTTTTTTCCTTATCCCTCACAGACCTTCTGAGCATCACTGGGCAGCTCCCTTAGTATGGATCCTGGGCTATAGTCACAGAATCACTAAGGCTGAATCATGGCTCTGGAGTCTGCATGTTCATATATGGTCCACTGAGGCAGGTTATAAAGGTCCATGTCCAGTTTGGTTGTGAAAATCTCCAAGGATGGATGCTCTACAACCTCTCTCATGTAGGGCTAAAAGCCTTTATCATGGAGTAGAAACTAGTTTTCAATGTTCACTCATTCTATTTATAGATCTATATTGCCAAAATTTTGGTATTTCTGTGCAAACACACCACCTCACTTTTTTGGGGGAGGATGTAAGGACCAGAAAAATATCTGTTTAGGAACTTATCTAAATACAAATGAGAGCCAAAAATTTTAATGTGCTTCACTGACTTGCATTTTTGATTTTTACTTGTAGATGCTATTGCTGGGGAGTCTCTCTGCATACAAGGATACTGTAAGGTTATGTGTAAAAAGTGTAATCTCAAAAGGTGGGAATTGCATATAACATACGGGAAGAGAATCTGTTATAATATCTAAAAGTATAAATTAATTTTGGTGGTCAAAGTGTTGCCGGCTGCCCGTCCGTAGAAACCACAAAACAACCGAAGCCGTTTTATGCAGTGCTTTATTAGGGCCCGGGAGGTCTGAGGACTCATGTCCAAAGTCAGACACCTCCGACCCTCTAAGATTTTCACACACTTTATATACTTTTAAGAACAGATTTCCTCATACTACACAAGCTTAATTTTTAACTTGATTCACGTAACAGTTGTCATATTCTTTTAAGATTTATGGTTCTATTCTACTATTCTTTTTAAGATCATAAGTTCTACATGGTTGTTTAATCATGCAATTCTTGTAACAGCTATTACGTTCTTTCTGCAAGTTCAGTATGCTCTGCTACATCTTTTGATTATACTGAGGCAAGAACCTACTACCACCTGCCAAGATTTTTTCTCTTGCCAAGTGGTTGCTACATTTCGCGACTAGACCGCAGCTAAGCCTTAGCATAACTACTACAATATGCTCCTACTTGCAACAACTCCCCCCTTTTGAGCATTCTTCATTTCTTGCAAGGATGCTCAATCTTGTTTTCTCTTCATAATCTTGCTTCGAGTTCCATAGATTCTTTATAGGGTGGTGGAGGTGATGGTTTCCTGGTTACTGCTGCTATTAATCTTCTTGAATGGATGCGTTCTTTGATGATTATTCCTACAAGACACTTATACACTCTTAAAAGTATCAGTAACAGAATTATAAACATAACAGCATACTGGATTACTGATGAAATACACCCAGAGACCTGGAGCCCTAGTGAGTCAAATATGGCCCCAATCCAATTATGTTGGGCCTCTTTTTCAATTTCTATAGTTCGGTGTTCAACGGATTCCAATTGGGAAATGTCTTTTTCTACTTCTTGTGTCATGTTTGGGATATGGATACAACCATGATCAATCTTTTTGCTCACATAACCGCAAACTCCGTGTTCTTTTAGTAATAGCATGTCTAGAGCCATCCTATTCTTCATTTTCCCATGTCTTTCCAATTAGTTTTTCCTTGTGCAGGGTCCCATAGTTTTTGTGGTCCCATTTTCCACTATGTGACTCGCAAAGAGGATCCACAGTCTTTCTGATGGGTGAATGAACAGTTAATTTTTAGAGGCGGACCATTCCACAAGTCCACCACCACAGTGGGAGGATTAACTTTTACTTCTCTCACTGTACGATTTTTCCAAGACATGACCGTTAGATTTATTTGTTTATAATCAAAACTATACCTGATCTGAACCAAATATTTGTATTTTCCTGTTTCGCTCAGAGCTACCTGAAATAATTGAAGGGTAGTATAACCTTGTTGTGTATCTTTATCCCAAACAGTAACAATTTCTGTACTCACTCGCTTTTGATCTCTTTTCCATATGGCCTTTACTTCTGTGGCTCCAGCTCCCTGGTTGTCAGTAATCGTACAAGTCAGATTGACATTCATTCCTGTCATCACAGCTACATGAAGCTCAGAAACAGAGACAATAACAAATCCATTAATTTTCACGAATTTTAACAAAATTAACAACAGAATAATCGAGAATGCTGTTTTGCACGAATTATCATCCGGGTTGGGGAGACCACTTGGGTTTCCCATTGAGCTGGAACTTTCTTGACTCCGATGTAGTGGATCCATGTGTCGTTTCCTTCTACCTTTACTGCAGTGAAGGTCGTTAGGATCACTTGGTGGGGGCCGTCCCATGTTTCTTTCAGCGAGTCAGTATGCCAGTTTTTCACATACACCTGGTCTCCTGGTTGTATGTCATGTACAGGATTTCCAGAGGAAGTGGGCGATTCCACTGCAAAGCACCTCTCAAGGTGGTGAGAACTCTGTTAAGTAACATAACATAATTGAAAATTATCTGGTCACCTGACACATACATATCTCCTTTCAGTGTGGTAGCATGATAAGGTTTCCCATACAAAATTTCATACGGGCTAACTCCTATCCTTTCTCTGGGTTTAATTCTGACTCTAAGCAGAGCTAACGGTAGTGCCTGGGGCCACTGTAATTTTGCTTCTTGACAAATTTTCTTAACTTGATTTTTCAAGGTCTGATTCGTCCTTTCTACTTGACCACTAGACTGGGGTCTCCAGGGAGTATGAAGGTTCCATGTAATACCTAGCATCCGAGCTACCTCCTGAACCACTCCTGCCACAAAGTGCGGTCCCCTATCTGATGACAATCCTAATGGTACTCCAAACCTGGGAATTATTTCTTTTAGCAGTGTCTTGACTACTTCTTTGGCCTGATTCGTTCTGCATGGAAAAGCTTCTGGCCACCCAGAAAAGGTACACACGTACACCAGCAGATATTTGTAGTTCTGAGCTTTAGGTAGTTCAGAGAAATCTACTTGCCAGTAGTCACCTGGTTCTGGCCCTGCCTGAATTTTTCCTAACTGAATTTGCTTCCTAACAATAGGGTTATTTCTTAAGCAGATTGGACACATTGCATTCACCTGTTTCGCTAACATTAACATCTGGTTAGAAATTATTTCTTCTTTTAAAAATTTTACCAAAGCCTCTGCACCCCAATGGCATTTATTATGCTCAGTCTCTAAGATTGTTTTCATGATTTTGGTGGGTACCAGAACTTGTCCTGAGGATGTTACATACCAGCCAGTGGCATCCTTCTGAGCTTGTGTTAAATTTGCCAGCTTCTCGTCTTCTACTGAGTATTGTGGTTTCTGTGCAAGGAAAGGGGTCACCGGACTTACCCTCGTAGGAATGACGGCCATTTGTGTCCATACTTCCCGTGCAGCACTCTTTGCAGCCGTGTCTGCCAGTCTATTCCCTTGAAATATCTTTCCTTCTTCTCGTTGATGACCTCTCACGGTCATCACTGCCACCTTTGCAGGTTTATGGATAGCATCTAACAAGTCCAATATCTCTGCTCGATGTTTCATTGCAGTTCCTTGAGAGCTCAACAGCCCTCGTTCCTTCCACAGTGCTCCATGAATGTGCACTACTCCGAAAGCATATTTTGAATCTGTCCATATATTCACCTTCTTGGCAGTACTGAGGATGAGGGCTCTCGTCAGTCCAATGATTTCCGCTTTCTGGGCCGACGTTCCGGGAGTTAATGCTTTTGCTTCGATTACCTGCGTGGTAGTAACAACAGCATACCCAGCATACCTGGTTCCGTTCTCCATGAAGCTGGACCCGTCCGTGAACAATTCCCACTCAGGGTCTCCCATGGGTTCATCTTTCAGATCCATTCGGCTGGCGTACACCTGTTCAATGGTTTCCACGCAATCATGGGCTAACTCGCCCTCATCCCGCTCGCTGCGGAGGAATTCTGCTGGGTTAATGTGGTTAGTAGTTTTCAGCTCTACATCATCTTGTTCTCTTAATACCGCCTGGTATTGCCTCATCCTGTTTGAGGATAGCCAATGACCCCCCTTTTGTTCCAAAACTGCCAACACCATGTGGGGTACAAACACATCCATCTTTCTTCCTAGGGTAAGTTTCCGTGTTTCTTGAATAAGGATCACAGTAGCTGCCACTGCTCGTAAGCAGGCTGGCCACCCGGTGCTGACATTATCCATCTGTTTTGAGAAATATCTCACCGGGTGCTTCCAGGACCCTATTTTCTGAGTTAGCACTCCCAACGCAAGCCTTTGCCTTTCGTTAACATACAGCTGAAAGTCTTTGTTTAAGTCTGGCAGCCCCAAGGCAGGGGCTTCTTTCAAGGCTCGCTTAAGGTCCTGAAAGGCTTTCTCTCGTTGTGAGGTCCAGTCTAGTTGTGATTCTTTCAATGTCTCGTACAGAGGTTTGGCTAGCAGTCCGAAATTTGGTATCCACAGCCGACACCAACCTACCATACCCAGAAAGGACCTCAGCTCCTGATGATTTCTGGGTAGAGGTATAGCACAGATTGCTTCTATCCTGTTAGTCCCCAGTTTCCTTTGACCTTGTGTTATTTCACATCCCAGGTAAAGCACACTTTCTTTCAGGACTTGGGCCTTTTCTTTTGATACTCTATACCCGGCTTGTCCCAGCATGTTAAGTAATGCAATGGTTAGTTTGAGGCACAAGTTTCTTTCTTCAGTGGCCAACAAAATGTCATCCACATACTGTAAAAGGACATAAGAAAAGGGAGACTCTTTTACCTGTGTAGTCTTCCACTCTTCTAATTCCTTGGCCAACTGATTCCCAAAAATCGTGGGGCTGTTCTTGAATCCTTGAGGCAATCGAGTGCATGTGAGCTGTTTCTTCTTTCCAGAATTCGGGTTTTCCCATTCAAAAGCAAAATATTTCCTACTTTCAAATGCCAAAGGGATGCAAAAGAAAGCATCTTTCAAATCAATCACTGTAAACCATTTAAATTTTTCCGACACAGATGTTAGCAATGTGTATGGGTTAGCAACTACAGGATGAATGTCTTTAACAATAGCATTAATAGCTCGCAAATCCTGAACTAACCTATACTTACCATTTGGCTTTTTAACTGGAAAGATGGGAGTATTACATTCTGATTCACATTCTTGTAAGATTCCTTGAGTCAGATATTGGGCTATCAAAGAGGCTACTCCCCTGCTTCCAATTTAATGGGATATTGTTTTATCCTTACCGGCTGAGCCCCTTCAATTACAACAGGTTGGGCCGCCTTGGATTTTCCCGGGGATCCTGTTTCCCACACCCAAGGCACTACTGTTTGCTCTACTTCTTCAGGTATAGGGGTAGGATCTATTTCCTTTATTGCAAAAATTTTCCTTTTTTTTTTTTTTTTTTTTTTTTTTTTTTTGACATTCAACATGGACAGCAGATCTCTTCCAAGCAATGGCTTTGGGCAGTTAGGCAAGTATAGAGATTGGTGATCTAATTCTTTTCCCCTAAATTTTAAGCTTACCGGTTGCAAAAATGGTCTTTTTTCTAATTGCCCCATTCCTCTCGTCCCATTAAATTGGAATCCTCCCCGGCCTCGACCATTACCTCTTCCCCGATTAAAGCCACCCCTGCCCCGTCCGCGGCCTCTCTGCCCCCCCAATTGTTGGATAACTGCCAAGATTCCTGCTTGCTGCCACTTTGCAGCCTCTTTCTCTCGGTTGTTATATACCTTCCAAGCCACTTCTAACATTTTATCCAAATTCCTAGTATCTTCCCCTTCCAACTTTTGTAGCTTTTTCCTGATATCATCTTGGGACTGTCCCATAAAAAGCAGGGCTAGCTGTAATTTTCCTGCTTGTTCTTCTATCTCCAAATTGGTAAATCGTCTAGCTGTCTCCTTCAGCCTCTCTAGGAATGCTGATGGAGATTCACCTTTTTCTTGTCTTACAGAATACAGCTTAGACCAATTTAATGTTTTAGGTATCCCAGTTCTAATTCCCTCTAGTACAAGATCTTGATACTTTTTAATTGCTCTCATTCCCCCAGACGTATTCGGATCCCAACCTGGATCATCACTAGGCATTAAAGCATCTACAGTTCCATCTGTCAAACGCAGCCGTATTTCATCCCTAACCTTCTCTCTGGCCACCCGCAACACCATCTCCTTTTCTGTCGAATCCAAGATAGTATCCAACAACACTTGCAAATCATTCCAATCAGGATTCTGAGTATTAATCACCATTTTCACCACCCGTGCCACTCGTTCTGGGTCCTCCCTATAATTTCCAGCAGATTGTTTCTAAATTACCAAATCACTTGGAGAAAAGGGGACCTTTATATACACCTTTTCTCCTTGGGGTCCCATTGCCTCTCGCAAAGGGCTATCATTTGGGGTTCTTCTGCTTGCCTCCTACCCATTCTTGTACGTGTTGCAATTGGAGTTTTATTTCTATTCCTGGGAGGACTGGGGGAAGGAGTGGGGGGGTGGAGAACTGAGGAGGCACCAGAGGGTTCCCCCAGCTCCCCGCTAATTCCCCCCTCATCTTCCTCCTCCTCTCCATCACCAGGGTTTTCGCCTCCGTTCTGTGGAGGGGCACTTGGAGCTATGAATAGACTTAAGTCATCCTCTGATTTATGAGCCTTAATCATGCAATCTGCACACATTGACCTTTTCTTACAAGCAACACATTCTCGCTCTCTTTCAGCAAGTATCATAACTCCGCATTCCTTTTGCCAGTCAGGCTTTCGTCCCAAAAGATTAAACAAATCTAAATACAGTATTTCATCCCATTTTTCATTAACACGTAAATACTCCATCAGAGGGAAAATTATCTTATAATCTACTGTCCCATTCAAAGGCCAGCTCGGGCCACCCTCCGATTCATACAACGGCCACCAGTGATTACAATAATCAATCATTTTGTCTTTATGCAATCCGTCATTCCCAAACCTCTCACTTTTCCATTTTCGCAGCAAACATCCTAATGGTGTATTTTTAGGTACTTCCTCATTTGATTGGACCAATGCTTTAAAAGTTTTAAACGGCATCATTCCCCAGTAAAGTGCACAGTGCAATACACAATAACAATACACAATAACAGAAACACACAACAACACTTAACAGACAAGTTACAATAATACTGAGATATAACAATACCAAAAACCAGACCAACTTAATATACAAAACAAATTAAATGACACCGAAATATAAAAATACCAAAACCAGACCAGACCAAACCAAACCAACTTGCCGCTTCTCGACGCCGCGAGGGGCAAGTGCCGGACCTGCGTAGCTTTCGCCGCGTCCTATGGCCGGCGCCTAGGCTTCCACCAAGACGTCTTTAGCCCAACCCTGCGAGGATCGCCGCCTCGTCTTATGAGCAGGCTTTCCCAATACCACAGAAAATAAAGCACCTCAGGCTTACCTTTGCAGATGTCCGTCAGGCGCGGGGGTCGGGCACGAACCGATGGCTCCTCCGAGAATTCCTCGGTGCCGGCGTGGAGTGAATCAGAACGCGAACCGCCCCAGCCACCTTCGGAGTCCTGCCGCGGTCGCCAGAAAACTGTTGCCGGCTGCCCGTCCGTAGAAACCACAAAACAACCGAAGCCGTTTTATGCGGTGCTTTATTAGGGCCCGGGAGGTCTGAGGACTCATGTCCAAAGTCAGACACCTCTGACCCTCCAAGATTTTCACACACTTTATATACTTTTATGAACAGATTACTTCATACCACACAAGCTTAATTTTTAACTTGATTCACGTAACAGTTGTCATATTCTTTTAAGATTTATGGTTCTATTCTACTATTCTTTTTAAGATCATAAGTTCTACATGGTTGTTTAATCATGCAATTCTTGTAACAGCTATTACGTTCTTTCTGCAAGTTCAGTATGCTCTGCTACATCTTTTGATTATACTGAGGCAAGAACCTACTACCACCTGCCAAGATTTTTTCTCTTGCCAAGTGGTTGCTACATTTCGCGACTAAGCCGCAGCTAAGCCTTAGCATAACTACTACAATATGCTCCTACTTGCAACAAAAGCATTATACAATTATCAATTTATTAACCAGTAAGAAAAAACTTCAACCAGACAAAAATTCAATCTAAGTTTTGCTAAACTGAGTGCATGCAAATTCTGCTTTATTGGTGACTATAGTGTGAGTTTGCAAACATCATGAATATTGCTTTTAATTTGTTTCACATAACCTATGTACCTAATATTTAGCCTACAAAATGTTCATCACAAACCCTTAAGATGGGTGATGGACTTCCTGTAATCCTTAGTTGAAAGTTGTTAGAGCGTAAGGGCATTAAATCCCTTAGTCCCAACTTTATGGTAAATGGAGATCTGTATTTTAGTTTCTAGGTAGAGGTTAATTGGTAATTTGCTTCCAAACTATTAGCCATTAACAATATCCTGACTGCAATCAGTCTTTCATTCACTGATTGAAGCACTTTATTCCCCTCTGAAGGCTCGAAGTGGTTGTTCAATGTTGAATTTGAGTGTACCATTTTTGAACAGAGGCTTGTTTGGCCACCCCATCAGGGGATGATGTTCCTGCCAAAACTGGTTTGATGACTTTAAAAGGTCCTCTTTAAATTAGTAATTATTGGTGGATAGTTTTCTCTGCTTCTTGAAAAGCAGTATTAACCATGGATAAGCCCTTTTCTCAGGCAGAATATTGTTTTTCTGCATCTTTAGAACTGCATGAATAAAATCCTGTGGGTCTGGTTAAGACTATTAGGTTCCTCCAGCCATAAGTATATGTGCAGTCCAGAGCTTGCAAATCCCCACTCAATTTGTACTGGATCAGTAAGGTGTATAGGGCTGAGTGATTGGTATGTATTGGCTTCAAAAATTAGGAGTTGTAGTGCCTCATCATTGGATAGGGGTCCAGTCCCACTTTCCGTTCATCCATAGCAAATCATAAAAGGGCCTTGCAATTATTGAAAAATCAAGAATGTGTTTCCTCCAAAAAATCAACAGGCCTAATGCATGCTGCAGGTCTTGCTTAGCCTCTGGCATTTTAATTTGCTCTAGGTGGGTGAGGGTGTCAGGGGGAATACATACAATTCCTCCTTTCCCCCAGATTCCCAGGAATTTTACTTCTTGTGAAGGGAGTTGTAGAGTCTGACAGGCCCCTGTCATGGCAGGAAGCCTTTGTTTAGATAAAGGAGACTGCAAAATCTCCAGATGTGGGGTCTGACAGGCCCCTGCCCTGGCAGGAAGGCATGGAGATAAGGAGGTTACACAATTCCCCTGCAGGCCCCTCTTTGGGAAAGCCAGAATCCTTCTGGTTACGGCGAGAGAAGATAGACTCATGATCCTCTAGGAAACTATATGTAAAATACCCTAATACCTATTGGTTTCTCACCTTTTCACATCCACCTCTGTACCTCCATAAAAGAGACCCCTCTACCCCAAGTTGGAAGAGGATCCGTCTCTGGTCACCCCTTCACAGAAGATGGAAGAATAAAACTACTTCTGTGGAACCACCAGAAGGACCTCTCCTCTCTCTATCCGGGCCTGGCCCTGGGGGTTTGCCTTGCAGAGCAGAGCTGAAATCACTCACTGAATCACTAAGAGCTGATGGCCTGCTGAGCCAGGCATCTCTGCAGGCACCCCCAGCCGATGGCTGAGAGAAGCCATGACCCCCTGGGAGACAGTTCCTCATGGGATCACCTCTCTGGGTCGGCTATGGCTTCTTGGGTTTGAGCCTCAGACCCCAACCAGCACCTACCGGGCAAACCCCCAGCCTTATTACTTTAGGGAGTTGTGCTTTTTCAAGAGGAATATCTAAGTCCAGGGACTCTAGATGCTTAATAATGTCTGTTTGTGTTGATTGTACAGGTGCAATTTCATCTCCTGCTACCTAAATGTCATCAATGTATTGGTATACTTTTACTCCTGGTGCAGGAGGAGTGAGTGACAATTCTTGTGCCGGTACCTGATGTGCTAGAGTGAGTGAGTGTTTAAATCATTGTGGGAGGCGGGCGAAGGTACATTGCTGGCCCTCCCACATGAAAGCAAAATGTTCCTGATCCTGTTCCTGCGGGGCAACCATAAAAAGCAAATCCTTGACATCAATAGCAGCCATAATTTGATGAGCCTGTTCTTGTATGGTAGCTATCAGCTCAGCAATATTTGGGACTACTGTGGTGAGAAGCCCTAAATTTGAGTTAAGACTTTAATAGTCCACCATCAGCCTCCAATTGCCATTTGGCTTGTGAACTGGTCAGACAGAAGGATTGTAAGGAGAATATGTTACAATCATTATTCCTATTTCTTTCAAATCTCCCCTAACCTGGGGTGATTCCTTCACTGGCTCCCAAGGGTAAAGGATAAGGTTTGACATTGGTTTCTAGGAAGGGGTGAAAAGCAGGGGCAGAACTTAATAAATACAGATGTTGAGTTTCCTTCCCGAAAGCCCTTACTTTTCCTTCTTCATCAGTCCAAGACCCTCCCTTTAGGAGGTTTAGTCCCAGTAAATCTGTAGGAAAATTACCCAAAACCATTTGGTTTCATCTGCTTTCTCCTCTCTTGGTAACCAGCCTCTTACCTTTGCTCTTGTCTGTGGTGTGTGTTTCCAAAATTGCCTAACAAATACACCTTTATGTGAGGGAATGATTTCATATGAAGAGGCGTCTTCAATTTTAAGGGTAGACACTTGACCACCAGTATCTACTGGTGAAAAGTTACAGAGATTTTGTGGGGAGCAATAGGACAAGTTACTAAGAAGTCTTCTCTGGAGTTTTTGGTAAGCCATCTGTTGTAAATCCACCCTTTGTCCCCTAGCCTACCTACTGGGGATGAAGATAGGATTTTCCTGTCACATCCCATTTCTGTGATTCCTTGAGGGAAGGGGCTGTAGCAGGGATAGCTTTTGATGATCCATCCTTTCCTGGCCATTCTCGAATTAATATCTCTAATTTATTAGGGGGTTGGCCATCCTTTAGGGTTTTTGGGATCCCTTTTTGTAAGCCCACATTCCACAGGGTATTTCTTTTTCCCATGTGTTCTTCCCCTGTGTTAGCTTGTCCTCCTTGCTCAGGGGAGGACATTATCTTTCAGAGTCTTACTGGAGGCACAGTTGTTTTGCACTTTATGTGCTGAATTGATTTAAAATCAATTGTACTTGAACGTATTGGGCCATATTGTCTTCCATAATTATTTCTTTTGCCACCTACCCCCAGGTCCAAATTTTCTTTTTTCTCAGTTACAGTTCAGAGTAAAAGCTGCCTCCAAGGTGGCTACAGCTTTTTCCCCTTTCGTGAGGCTTTCTATTTGTCCTTTTAGCTGGATGCCTATGGCTTTTGTAGCTTCAGGGTGGTGTCTGATAAGAGGTATCATTATTTCAGGGTCTACAACCATCATCATAGGGGATTTCATATCATGGTGTTAACTCCCTATCATGCATCATTTGTAAACAAGCAGCTTTTTCACGCTTTCTACAATCCGAATAATGTTTCCCACTATAGCCAGAGGATTTCTTCTCTCTAGGGGGTTGAGTCCACTTGCCCCAAAAGCTGCTCTTTGGGTAAGAGATGAGGGTCATCCCCTGCCCCCCAGAATCCTTCTGTCTCTTTTTCTGCTAACAGAATTTGGTCACCCCCAGTAAGAGAGACTCTCTGAACATACTCAATCTCAGATTCTTTAGGGGTTTGGCTATATTCCTTTTCTAATTTAACCAATTCGGTAGCCATATATGGAATTTCTTTCATGATTATGTAAGGTGTGTCATCTTCTGAGGCCTCATATATGCATTCCATTTTAATTAAGGGACAAAGTGAGACTGGCAGTTTCTCTGATTGATTATGCAAAGATTTTAAGTAAGAGAGGGGATATGTTTCTTTAAATAGCTCCAGCTCTAACTCCTTTTTTTGCTTTGCTTGCTAATCTCACATGCAGCTCCTCTTGGAGCACGTGGGGGGTGGTCCTCTGATTTCTTATGTCTTCCTGGAGGAGGTAGGTGTTAGCCTTTTCTTTCTCAGTTGCAGTTTAGATTTGACTTTAACCAAATCTAGTAGCAGAGAAATAATTCCTATATTAGCTTTTTGTTGATGTTTTTTGTGTTCAACTGCAGCTAACACAACAGTACCTAAGACAGAACAAACAATAGATTTTGCTTTACCTTTTCTGACCTTGGCCCTTGCATGCAGGATAGAGATTAGATCAACAATTGCTTGGATATTACACCAGTAATTTTGTGCCCACCCCATTCCTGAAGGTGACTGCTTGGCACCAAATTCATCCAACAAATTGACCAGAGTTTGTGTATTATGTTTCATGTTACCACAAAAATGTGGTAGATTTTTCTGAAGGGTACTTTGTATAATTTCTGAATTAACCCCTCACCTCCAGAAAAAAATTTTACAAGGTTACATCACGAAGGTGAAGTGATTGTTTCCAATTACAAAATTACAGCTGATTTTCAAATTTCACTCCTTCACTCTAGAAAGGCACCTTGTATACATTCCATGAAAAACACACACACTGAGGTAATCTTTCCTGAGGAGCACCTTGTTTAAAATATTTTCCAGTGTCCCACTCTTTATGCCTCAGGAGCATCTTATTTTAAACAACCATAGTAATATGCCTCAGTTTTGAGGGGCGCTTTGCATTAATTTTATCAAAAAGCAAACAGCTATAATGTGCATTTTACTTACAAAAAAAAAAAAAAGAAGAAAGGAATAAAGAAAAAAATTGTAAGGGTATCTTGCTTTGTTTCCCTAACAAAAATGATCAGTCATAAGAATTAGGAATTTATTGATTTTTTGGGATCAGGACTCCAGTTTTAAGGGATTCATGTCCCATGATTAAATGTTACAATCCACTTAATTATGGAGGATCATTCATCTCTGTGAATTGCAGAAAGAACTTCAGGTTTCAATATGCCTCAAAACAAAATTATAACTCAGAAGAAGTTAGGCGTTGACACCAAAAAATAAAAAAATTGATATTTTTACTTTATGAACTGTAAAAGAGGCAAAAAGAGAGAAAGAGGAAAGTATAGAATACTTGGAAAAAAGCTAAGATTACTTTACGAGCATAGGATAGTTTACTCACCACACTTGCTACCTTTTTGCTGAGGGGGGTGGGGGCAAAGCAGTTTTTGCCCTTTTTTTTTTTTTTTCTGCTACTTGGAATAGTTTATCTGCTTTTCCAGTCTTGAGGATTAGCAGCTTAGCTGGAATGCAGTCACTTACCTTCTGAAACGTAGGTGCAGCATGTGGTCCCTGCAGCTGCCTGTGGTCCACTTTTGTTGCTCACACCAGAGAATGCAGGAGCAGAGGAGGGTTTCCACAAGTCATGTGTGTCACAGTAGGTTGCTGTTTTCCCCAGGCTGGAGGCATCCAAGGCTTGGTGGCATCTCAGATTTTGGAGGCTTTAGGTTGTTTTTGCAGCTCTGAAAACTTGGCAGGCAGCAGTGGCAGAAGCAGAAGGTGAAGGCCAGAGTTTCTGTCATTGTCTTGCTCCTCCCCCGTTTTGCACAGGTTTTGCCTTCCTTTTCATGGACATAAAGGCAAGCTGCCTTTATGCTTAGCATTAAGATGTTCAAAGGGATTATGAGAATGATGAAGTTTTGGAGACATTATTTTTACTATCAGATCCTTACAAATGCTTGCAAGGAGCACTGCAAAACCTCCTATTTACTTAATTGATCAAATGAAAAACTACTTTTAGTTGCTCATGTTGCTCCTGGGTGAAAAAAAAATGCTGAATTGGC
This sequence comes from Lanius collurio, assembly GCA_020086605.1. Taxonomy (NCBI): domain Eukaryota; kingdom Metazoa; phylum Chordata; class Aves; order Passeriformes; family Laniidae; genus Lanius; species Lanius collurio. The sequence continues at coordinate 28,111,677 of JACBWW010000012.1, read as the reverse complement.
AGGCTGTGAATATGCAATTTTAAAAGAATTGCAGACTATGGTGTATGTTGCAGCATTCTTTTATCTGGGCTTCAATTTGATCTATACAGGGATGGTAAATTAGGCTGCTGTGCCATTAGAGATGTTACTCAGACTGTAACTCCTCTTTGCCGAGCAATATACAGAGCTAGGCTTAAAATATGTTCTTTTTGTTTATTATTTCATATTAAACTGTATCAACATTTCCCAGGCTTGGAAACATATCCTTTTCAGAGCAGTAAAGTCAGTCACATCCTATCTGTGCTCCTGCTTTGTGTTGTTAAACCTCTGCATGTCTAAACACATCGATTTTCATAGCTAATTGATTGCTGATGCTCATTTGAATATTTTCAGGACTCCACACTCTCACTCTTGCTGTATTGTGCTGTATTGGGTCTGGCTGAGATAGAGTTCATTTTCCCTTAGCAACCCTCACAGTGCTATGCTTTGTGCATTGGTAGCTGGAAAAGCACTGGTAACACACCAGTGTTTTTGCTACTGCTGAGCAGCACTGGCACAGCAACAGCACTGTCTCTTTAATATTCTCTCCCATGCCTCCAGTCAAGGGGCAGGGAGTGGGCATGATCCTGGGAGGGGACACAACTAGGCCAGAATAGCTGACCCAAATAAACCAAAGAGATATTCCATACTATATGACATCAGCTCAGATATAAAAGCTAAGGGAGAGAGGAGGAATGGGGGACATTCGTTATTTTACCATGTTTGCCTTCTGGAGCAACTGCTCCAGAAGTGTGTGCTGAAATCCTGCTTTCTGGCAAGTGGCTGATTATTGCTCACTGATGAGAAGTGGCATTTAAATAAAACTTTATAAAATGAAGGCCTTGTTGCCTTTGTAAAATTATGGCTCAGGCCTATTACTTTTAACAGAGAAGGACTGTGAGAAAAGTCCATGAGAAGAAAAAATATTCATTTTTACCCATGAGAATGTAGTATCAACAGAAGCAAGAAAGTTAAACAGTAGGAGAAAACAGCAGCATATAGGCACTTGTTATTCTTCCGAATGCTTGAATGCTTATGCTATAGGTAGTATATTGAAGTTAATAATAGCCAATGAGTCTATTGTAGTAGTTTAGCAGCCAATGAATGATAACATACAAATGGTGTATGAAAGAGGCTGCTTTGTTTAATAAACACCTTTTTGGCCCTTGAAAGAGGCACTGTGTGTGTCGTGACCGCCCCAACAGCGACATCTGGTGCCCCATTTGAGAAACTGCAGGATAATTGACCACCGGGAGAGAGTGGAGGGGGCAGAGCCCTGCAGCCAGAAGAGCACCTGGGAGATGTGCCAAAAATCGTAGGATGACAAAATATTTAAGATAGGCTACAGAGGACCATGGGAAATCAAATATCCCAAGAAGAGAAGGCTGTAGTAAATATGGACGCTTATGCTAAAAACAGCATGATATTACGTATGACAAACCTTCTTTATAAACTTTATTGCTGTGGTGTAAGAGCCACAGATTTGAAGGCACTTGTTCAGGTTTTTTAAGGTGATAACCTGGGAAAAAGCTGGACTGTGAAATCTTGGTTTTGCTTCCTGGGATGATGACACTGGTAAATCTTTGCTGGCTACCTGAAGGGTGGTGCTGGAGACCTTAAAAGCAGTGCAAAAGGAGCTGGACTTAGAACTGCAAACCTCTGGACGTGGAGGGGTGAGGGCCCAGGCCAATAAAACTGGCAAAGAGCTGCATGGTGGAGCACCGACCAAACCCACTTGGGAGCCTTGTGTTGAACCACCTGGCTGTGTGCCACCTACAAGCCCTAGGACAGACTGCCCTACCTCCCCTGCTCCCGCAAAACCGTTTTATCCACCCTTGCCTGCGGATGAATTGAGCAATTAGAACAACCCTGGGTACTGTCTTTGGAACCCTCCAGTACTCTCTGTCGGACGCGGTGGCTCCAGTGGCAGCTGCAGCAGCTCCGTTGGAGGCTGTGGCAGAGTGCCCAGGAACAGCAGCAGCTTATCACCCCCCCCTTCTTCCCCCTCTGCTGCGTTTTCGCTGGGAATCACCGAGCCGAAGAGGGCATTGGAGGGGATAAGCCCTGGCATCCTCCCCATGCTCTGCTCAGAGGACCCAGACACCTGCAGGACAGGCCCAGGGGGGCTCATTCAGGGCTGCGCAGCTCCATTCTCTCCTGTTTTTTCAAGGTATTTTTTAATTAATGAAACCGAGTTGCAGAGAATTTGTTCAACTTAAAGAAAGGGAAAGACCAGCTTCTTCCCTGCTCTTCCTCTCCCTTCCTGTGTTCGTGATATGGAAAGGTTACCACTGGAAGAGCTTCTGAGAAATGCTTGCTTTGTCCCAACCCTAGTGCCCTTGCAGGTGCATGTTGCTCATGTTAAGGAATGTGCTTTACTATGTCAATCTCAAGAACATTTGTGGCTTCTGTTAAAAATAACTTATATTTTCAGTAAGCTGTGGATTCTGATGGGATTGTTTACTAGAGAAGTTCAAAATTATCTGTACTGTTACCCTCAGATCCCTCCTTGAAAAGAGCAATCAGCTTTAAGGTCTGTTGTTGAAACCTTGAATGATTTACAGGGTTGCTGAGAGCAATTAGCTGACTGAATTCCTTTCTTTACTCCTTTATTAATGTTATCTGGAGAAACTATGCAAGGTTTACATATAATTGGCTCATGGTTCTCCACTGCAAAAGTGGAGGGACCTGTGCCAGCTTTGTCATTTTACTTGCTCTTTTATCCCTTAGACTTACTAAGGTAATTTTACTGTGAATATTTTTCCATGAATAAACATGCAACAGCTTTTCAAATTGGTACAGCTATTTAGTGGTTCAATTGTTAAATTTTTCCTTGCCACTTCAAACTTAAAATGGTACTTGATATCAAAAAAGTTTAAGTGCTGTGATGGACCAGAAAAGTGACTAAAAGTGACACCACCTTACAAAACAGACTTGCTCTCTGAGTATGTGTTATCTGCTCAGTGTCTGAGTTTCTAATATTTGCTATTCTTATGCAGACAGGAAAACAGTAAACAGTAGTATACTCCTTTGGAATCATCTGAAACCATAGCTTTGTAGCTGTTTTAATGCACTTGTCAGTTCTATGCACCCACTGACTTACCAGTTACATGCGCAAAACTCAGGGCAGTATTATATGACTAAGCCCTCGGTATTTATTGCTGCCTTTAATAGTCCAAGGTCAAATCTATTGTACTGAGAATCACAAAAGGCTGTCTTGCCATCTGCGAATTGAGCAGGTTTTAAGTGTGATTTGCTAATATATACACTGTTGTCACTTTTCTGAGTAAAAACATTCATGTTATTCTTTGGCACATCTTGAAGACTGCCAGAGATTTAATGATTGTAATAAGCGTTGTAAAGCTGTATCTTAAAAAACTCTAGCAAAATTATGCTTATACCAGGAAAGTACTGAGGGGTGTATGATATTGTCATTTTTTTGAGTACGCCTGCCACTTGGAAAATCATGCAAACTTGTGCCAGAGGAGTCCTGAGAGTGAAAGGATATTTTCAGTCATGTTTATAGTTACCAGGACCTATTCTCACAACTGAATTATGTCACATCACAGCTGAATAGTATGGCCCTTTGGTCATTCCCTCTGCAGGCTTCCCTCAGCATTTGGTCCTTCTTCCTGTTTCAGCAGTTTTGCTATGGCTTGATCCAGTATAGCTTTGTGGTTTTTCAATGTTTCCAAAGTTCCAGGAAAAGGTATCTGGACTTCATCAAAGGCCTCCTCCACGCTGATGGTGTTCTCACAGAGATGCTCCGGCAGTCTGTCATGCTCAGGACAACCCCGCTAGCTCAGTCAGTATAGCATGGGACTCTTCATCTCAGGGCCATGGGATCCCTCCCATGGGCACACAGTCCTCTCAAGAGTGCTGCATTGCAGCTCCTGGAGGCAGGAATCACACAGGATCACCTTCTCTGGCTGTCTCAAGTCTTCCCCCTTCCACATGCATTGCCCTTCCTGTTTTTCCTCCTCTTGGTGCGCAGGAGCATCCATAAACTTCTGCACTATGTTGTGGAGGTGGGAGTTGGGCTGCAGCTCCCTGCCGGGGGACTGGAAAAGCAGGCATCAGGCAGGACTCCGCTGGCACCCAAGCACTTGCTTAATGCAGCCCCTGCAGAAGTGTGGCTGCAGCCCAGGGACACAGGGTCCTTGTAAATGTCCAGATTTGTCACACTTTATAATTTCTGTAGTAAATCCATGTTGCTGCTATTTCAGTTTTAGTTTTATATCAGTTGTTTGCTTGTATATCATTCATTGATGTTAACTACCATATGACAAATTTTTTCGTAGCTTTCTTGCTCTGATGAAGTCAAGATGAGTTACATTCTGCTGTGTCAGAAATTTTATAAGAACCCTCTCAACTCTGAATTTAGTTCGGTCAAAATTTGAGTGATGTTAATTTTAAGTTCTGCTAAATATAAGTGATGTAAGTTTATATGATCTAAGGCTATGTACTGTTCAGTTTAATTGTCGTTAATTTATGGGACGACAAATTTAAATTCTGTTAATTTGATATTCTCTTACATTTAAGTTCTGTTAGGTTAAGTTCCACTGAAGTTAATTTCTGACAAGTTTAACTGCTGTTCAGTCTTAAGTTTAAGTTCTGTTATTTTAATTTCTGTTAAGTCTAAGTCATAGTCTGATTTCTGTTCAGTTTCTGTGATGTTAACTTTGTTCTGTCTGATTTACTCTCTGTTAGATTTAAGTAACAAGTTTAAGTGAAGATAACCTCTCCTGGAATATGCTTGTTTAAACTGAAAGATGCAGTTCTTTTTTTACAGAGATAAGATTGAACCAACCTAAACAATTATGAGGAAGAATTGATAAGCAACTGTTTAAGAACATGAAATAATAAGTTGCAAAAATATGAGAAGATTCAGTTTGCTAAATCCCTAAATTAATTAGAAATTCCATGGGTATGAATGTTCTGTATTGGCCAATTGGGATGGCTATGCATAACAATCTTTGCTGTTCCATCTTTCAGAGGTAACACAGAAGAATGCCTAACAGTTTTAAGTTATGGATATTATTGATCATAAGCTGTTCAGTGCTTTGCTTTATTGTCTTAGCTGGTAATTGAATAACTTGTCCACTGCTTAATTTCTGTGGTGAGCTTGCCTCTTTATGTCTTGGAATATCTTACACTATTTACAACAGCCTAAATATTCCTCAACTGTGCAGTCCCACTTTAAGCCAGTGCTAGCTGACAGCTACTCACCAGAAGCAGAAGTTGAGAAGGGAAATATAGCTCAAACCCCCTTTATGATGTTAAGTCATTTATTCCCTCTGTCCTGGGAGATGGAGCACCGACCTGGGGAAGAATCAGCCGGGGTGAGAGACCAAGGCTTTGTGTCCACTTGGTTTTGTCACAGAGAGGGGAAAAGGGGATACCAGGGGCAGAGCTGGGATAAACAATCAACCAGATCAGAGCCCAGGCTGCTTGAACATTAGACAAACCAGCTATCTCAGAGTCACATGGCAGGGACCCGGCTGGGAGCCCAAGGCAGGGAGGGGGGACCAGGGGGGCCCACCACAACAGTCTTACATGCATAGATGTATGTCGCTTTCTCCTCAGCTGGTTCCATGTAGCAACCTTCCTGAAAGCGTCTCCAGGAGAAAGTTGCCCGGTGTAGCCAGCACACTTGCACACACAGCCCAGAGTGCTGGCTAAAACAGTTCGATGATGAATTGAGCAGCAAGAGTCTTTGCATAGGGTTCTACAGGAGAGGTTTAATGTGTCTGCAACTCTGCAAGGGTTCAGGGAAATCGCTGGGGAAGAACAATGAGGGGTCCAGGGTAAGGGAACTGATGAAGCAACTCCCAGGGTGTAACAAGGGTTGTAGCCACCAACAGAGCCAACCAGGGGAGCAGAACTGGGAAACATTAGCATAACAGAACAGAGCATTCTGGGGAAGCTTTCTCAGCAGGCCCACCGGCCTCTACAGATGCATGAAAAAGTATACTCTCAATTTTTTTTAAATAAGTTACTGTAGAAGTCTGGGGTCTGACAAGCCCCTACCATGGCAGGAAAGCCTGGAGATAAGGAAATTGCACAATCTCCTGCAGGCTCCTCCTTGGAAAGCCAATATATCTTTGGTTACAGCAAGAGAAGACAGACCCATGATCCTCTAGGAAAACATATGTAAATTCCCTTAATACCTATTGGCTTTTCGCCCTTTCACATCCACCTCTGTACCCCCATAAAAGAGACCCCTCTACCCCAAGTTGGAAGAGGATCCGTCACTGGTCTCCCTTTGCGGACAATGGACAAATAAAGCTACTTCTGCAGAACCACCAGAAGGACCTCTCCTCTCTCTTTCCTGGTCTGACCATGGGGCTTTGCCTTGCAGAGCAGAGCTGAAATCACTCGCTGAATCACTAAGAGCTGATGGCCTGCTGAGCCAGGCATCTCTGCAGGCACCCCTGGCCGGTGGCTGAGAGAAGCCATGACCCCCTGGGAGGCGGTTCTTCACGGGATCACCTCTCCAGGCTGGCCACGACTTCTTGGGTATGAACCCCAGACCCCAGCTGACCCCCGGCTACATAGATGTATTATTAATTCTGAATATATTCTTAATATCATAGCATGAATTCACTGACTTTTATAAAGGGCATTATCCATAAGATGTTATTTGATGTTATGCATATGCATTTCTTCGATTGTTTGCAGTTTGTTTATGGTACTATTGACTATCTAGCTAAGGATGAATGATAAAGCCGTCTGTTTTCCAGACTTTCACATACTGTTATGTAGCTATCTGCAAGACATGCATCATTTTAAGAAACTTTTCCAAGTGTTATTAATACAGGCTTGTTTCTAGGATACGTTAAGGGAACCCTTCCAGTTAAGGCCTTGGCTCTGGCCAAGCCCCAGCCCTACCTGGTTGGGAAGCCAAGAGACCCAGGTGTTTCTGCCTTAAAAATGTAATGGAGTCACTTTGACTTGCAGATTCAGATGTATGGAAGCTGGACTGTTTTTGAGGTACACTTGGAGACCTTGTTTGGGAAGGTCCTCCAGGTCCTCATTGAGAAACAGGGTTCACCAGCTACTGCAGACTCTGGGTGATGGTCCAGTGTTGTAGGCAATTGAAAGTGTATTGTTCTAAAGCACTATCCTTTTGTCGTGGAATACTGATTACATGTCTTACTTTGTTTTTTTGCTGGGTGTAGGTTTATTGTTTCATTACATGTATGTCCTTGCTTTTATGTTGCTTTCATCTTCATAGTGACAAACACACATGTTATTATAAAAACGAAAAGGGGGAATATGACCTCTCAGGAATATCTAGATAATGCAATATTTTCACTAAAGTTTTTGCAGGTGGATCATCAGTTTTGATCCCCAGCAGAGCAATATTGGTCTGAAGATTTGCGTGTGTGAGACCAATTTCTAAAGAGGCTTTATATAAGGATCCGCTATTGGGTGTGCAATGGTAAGGCCTAGCTGATCTATTAACCTAAGGGAGAAGGTGCTTTATTGCCAACAGGTCTAGCTTGGATACCTGCCTGACCTGACAAATGTCAATTGCCTCTGAGAAAATGAGGGCCAGTGAGAGGAAAAATGACCCAATCACCATCCAGCCCTTGTGGCCAAGGCAGGAGCAGGAGTAGGACTGCCAGGAACATGGCTGTGACCTGAAGGCTTGCAGATGCATCTGGCCAACTGCCTGGTGTCCTACCGCATCTACCATCATGATGTTGTGTTCCTGCTGACTTTCTTCAGTTGTTCCCTGTTCCATGCTTCCAGAGAGACATTTGGTAGTGTTGTGGTCTGCGTTTCTGGCTGGTGGACTCCCTCCTGTCTGGGTGGCGTAGCCCCTGAGCTCCAGCCATGGGAGTTTTGGAACTGTGGCCTTTTGCTGCTAAGTAAGGAAGAAGAAGCAGCTCTCTCTCTCTCTGCGAACATTGGACACTATTTTTGTTTTCCTATGTTACGGGTCTCTTTGTTGGTGGCATGGTTGTTATTGGTGGGTTTTGTTGGTTGTGATCTGTAATCCATGTGTTTTGTCCTGTGGCCAGCAGGTGGCCATGGCAGTCTTAGTGGGGTGGTGGCTTTACAGGTGCAGACTGTTTTAACATTAGAATACATAAACTGTTTGCTTAAAAAAACAAAAAAGAGGGAGATGTGGCATTTAAGTAAAACTTTATAAAATGAAGGCCTTGTTGCCTTTGTAAAATTATGGCTCAGGCCTGTTACTTTTAACAAAGAAGGACTGTGAGAAAAGTCCGTGAGAAGAAAAAATATTCATTTTTCCCATGAGAATGTAGTATCAACAGAAGCAAGAAAGTTAAACAGTAGAAGGAGAAAACAGCAACATATCTGCACCAGTTATTTTTCTGAATGCTTGAATGCTTATGCTATAGGTAGCCAATGGTAGTATATTGAAGTTAATAATAGCCAAGGAGTCTATTATAGTAGTTTAGCAGCCAATGAATCTGTAAACACGAATGATAACATACAAATGGTGTATGAAAGAGGTTGCTTTGTTTAATAAACAGCTTTTTGGCCATTGAAAGAGGCACTGTCTGTGTGTGTTGTGACCGCCCCAACGGTGTAAGCTTTTGCTTTTTTTTTCTGTTTTCTTTTGTTTATTTTCTCTCCACTGTCCTGCCATAAAGGGGAGTGATAGAGCAGCCTGGTAGACACCTGGCATCCAGCCAAGGTCAACTCACTACATATGCACAGAAAATATTCACCAACTTCACTGATAAAGCTAGACCTGAGTCATACATATATCTTGCCATGTACTTGTGACCTACTTTACTGTGGATGTTACATTAATGTTGTTATTTGAACTATTGATTGTTTATATTTTAAATATTATTGTCTCATTGATAGATTAATAAGATAAAAACAAGTACACTAAATAACAGGCATCCCATTAATAATATAGTGGACCTCTTGCACAATTTAATATGCAATTATTTATTGTAAGCTCATTGATTACATCTTGAAAGTATACATTGACATATATTTGTGAATGGATTGCATTTTCATGAAAGATGCTGGGTCAGTCACAGTGGCAAATGAAGTCTAAACTACTATAGTCCTCAGCGGTCTGCCTAAGTGAGTTAAAAAGATAACTAAATTCAGTCTACCAGGCTAGATAATCTTCAACCTCTCTGCTCAGTTCCCTAACGTTTCAGCTGGCTATGCTACACCATCTAGCCTAGAGTTATTAAGGCAAGCACAAAGTGTGCAGTTTTATCTTTTTTTTTTTTTTTGTAAAATATTCTGCAAATATCCATCTTTCTACAAATGCTGAAGGCTGTAGCTGGCTGTGAAAACAGATCCTGTTTGAATCATTGAGGTAAACTATTAAAAAAATCACATAATGCTGTTCTACCTTGCAGTAAGCATATGCCATTGAGTAACATTATTCCTTTTACTCTATTTTACTTCCTACTGTGATTTTGGATCTTTACAACCTCTGCTGACTTATGACCTAGGACTCATTTTAAAAGCAGATGTCAAAAGAAATTATTTGGAGCAAAATCATCAACTATCCAACTATTTTATCTTTCACCAATTCAGTGGAAACAAATGTGTAACACTGGTATAACAGGCAGGTGTTGCGCTTCCCTAGAATTTCTCCACTGAGATCTCTGCTCTTCATCCTGTTTGATGTGTCTGTCAATGCTGAGAGCCCTCAGGTGTAAATTTTCATTTTATGGTAAATTTATCTTTTCCTCCTTACACACACAATTCATGAGCGGGCAGAAGAAATTTTTGCTTTACATTACAGTGACTCTAGTGTTGTCTCCTGCCCTCTCACCTTCTTCATCTATCCCATCAGCTCTGCACATGGGAATTTTCACAGTGGTCAGTGTTACTCCAGGAAAGGAAAGCTGACAAATGAGGTAAAGTGTCAGGCAAAAAAAGCAATCTGAATCATTGGTTGATGTTTTATTGCTCTGCACTACCCCTTCTCCAGTATCTAGTGCCGGGTACCATATGAGTACACACTACACAAAGCTAGATCTAATCTGAGGAAGATGCCTCATTGACAAAAATGTTAGGAAGCTACTTTTAATAAACCGACAGAATCCTTCAAACCCTAGGTGTAATGAAAATTTCTGCCATCATCTCCAGTGGTGCTTGCTGGGAATTATAAGATGGTGGATAAGCAGATAAGAACTTGATAGTTTAAATTCAAGTGTACAATTGAGAAAACAATTATTTATAAACATGAAAGAACTTCTTTGTATGTGCTGCCACTTTGAATGACCCTTGATTATTTACACTGCATTATTGAAATATCATTGTAATCTAACTCTGGATTGTGCCTCCATCCTTTTCTTCATCTTCCATAATAACTGTTTGTTCTTCTTCTGCAAACAGCTTAGTGCCTTAAAAAGAGAAGACCACAGAAACCAACCAACCAACCAACAAACAAAACAAAACAAAACAAAACAAAACAAAACAAAACAAAACAAAAGATGAAAAAATGAGTTGATTTAATATACTACTTTTTAGAAAATATCAGGCTACAGAGAATTTTTCAGTTCTCTCTTATTATTTGATTTTAATGTCATTTTCCAACATCATGCAAGTTACTCCTCTTTTTTTTTTTTTTTTTTTTGGCATTTCAGTCTCCTAATAATTAGGGAACTAGAATTGAGTCACTGCATTTTTAGCTAAAATTATTAAGCACTCTTAAATCCGGCATATTTTTGTTACCTGTAAAAAGAGACCCCAAAGTTTCATTTGGGAACCTGTTTGTTAGAAGGTTTTGGGTAGCTAAATAAGGGAAAGAGCTTGCATGATGAAGCAAATACTGTAATTAATCTTTGTGACTGAAACAGCTTCTGTGGACATGTATGTGTTTCCTCAATGTCTATAGCCGTATTAGATTTTGCAAGTGCAGGTGGCAAAAGAGACAAATGTTAAAATACCCACATGACAAGTGCCATCTCCACTGAAATTACATAGTATCAATAAATTGCAAAAGCTTCTGAATTAAGAACAATGTGAAAATTGACATGGGTTGTAGATCGTACCTCCCACAAATCTCTCTCTTCTCTGTGTTTCTCTTTCTCTTTTTCTTGGTTAAACCAGTAAGTCCACCCTTTGGGCATCTGGAGGCTTTTATATGATACCAGGGTATAACAAATATTGTAAATGCTCTTCTCATTAGAAAATAAGTAAGAGTGATGTGAGAACAATGCATTAGGTACAAAATGTTTTTGAAACTTCTTTTAACAGATTGTGCTGGGTTTGCCTGTTTCCAGTAAAAAGCAAGTGACCTTTCTGATGGATTTTATGCCCACATGCCTTCGTGTGGATGTTAACAGTCTACCAACTGGATGAGGGATACCACTGCTTTGAGACCAATGAAATCTCTCCTTTTTAATTTGACCTCCTACTGTTTGCTAGCCAGGCAAGCTGTTCTGTCAAACCAAATTGTTTTGCTTCTTTCTGCATAAAAAGTTGTTTGATAGAGAAGGCTTTCAAGCTTGCAAAGGTCCAAAACCAGAATAATACCACAGAGGAAGATTTTCTTCAAATTTAGAGTCTTTTCAGAAGTGGGGAATTAATGGAAATATTGACCTATACTGCCCTTCATTTCAGTTAGTTCCTGCTTCATTTATATGCCATTCTTGTGAACTAGCTGGTTTCAGTAGCACTATAAGATAAACTGAAAGGCATAAATGAGTGTTAATTTGAAACACAAAGGACTTAATTTGTTCAAGGAGCAACTGAGTAAAAACTGTTGTTAACAGCAAAGAATGGTGTCATTTTATGGAGATGTAAGTAAATATTCCCCACTCAGACATCTATCCCTATAGGCAACCTAGGTAAGTACAGGTAAGTTTTTTTCCTGTTGTCTTTGGGGTTTGGGTTGTGTGTTCTCCAAAGAGGAGTGGGGGCTATTTGTTGTTGGATTTTACATCCTGGACCATTTGAGGAACAGGAAAATCATAATTAATACATGCTTAAAATTTACCTTCAAATGTGTGACAAAATTCAAACTATGTGCATTTGCTATTGAGAGAATGACAGAAACTAGTGCAATTTTCAGTTGTTTCCAATTATACTCCAATGACACTTGGTTGCTTACTGGTGAAGCACTTTCGAGCACTTGGCATGGAATCAAAGCAGCCTGCTAAGATGCTGCCTCTCTGTAGAGGGCTTTTCAGATCCTGTATTCTGGATCTGTTTTGCAGTGGTTAACTGCCTGTGGCAGACTTGTGCCTGTATCGGGCAAAGTAACCTATGTATTTAAATGCCTGAATTCCATTCCCTTCCTATTCTAAGGATGCATATTTACTTTTCAAGGTACATACCAACGTACATCATTCTGCTGGTTGAAATTCACCAGTGATGGTTCCATGATTTGCTATGAAAACATGACTCATTTTGTTTGAAGGCTGGTCCAATATTTGCTACTTACTTACTTTCAGATTTATTCCATCAGGTAGCACAAAAAAAAACTAAGCTCTTGTGGAACTACTGTGCGAAACAGAACCTGAATTATAGACTTGGAGACCTGAGAAGACCCAGCAGGACTATGTGAGCTAAATAAATATAGACAGACCTTTCTGTCCTGTCTCCATGTTATTAGTGTCGCTGCAGTAAGCAGCGCTCAGAGTGCTACATGGTGTCTCCTGTAACCTGCTAATGAGGACTGTCACCATTTCTAATATAACCTCTTCAGATCCCCTGAAAACCTCATTTAGATACCAATTCAATAAACTCCACTTAATTCTAGTAAAAGAGCTTAATTAATAGAGTATCCACTTGAACAGCTGTCCACACAACTAGTTTGTTGTAAATGCAGCTAAAATAGCATAAGTCTTATCCCTCTTTGTTTTGACCAGCACTTCTAGGACAGTCCCTTTCCCTTTTGGGTGATCATAGAGATTTTCTGAAACAAATAGAAGCAAGTCAAATGTACCATATAAAATGAAGAAAATTAATTTCTCTACTGGATGGTTGTGGTCCAATTGAGAAGCAGAATCAATTTTGCACCTTGCAAAGACCCAATCCAATTGGGAAATGCAGATAAAGACAGGGCGCTACTAAATTAGTTATCTGAAATCCCCTCTACAAGGTTCAGGTTTCTAAATGTATTCAGTCTTCAAACTTCTACTGAAGTGGCACAGTTAATATTATGCCATGTCCATGCAAATGAGTCATAAGCAGATGTCTCCTTCAGTCACCCAACACGTTGTCTTTCTGAAGGGAAAATATAATCAGAATTCTAATGGTCTTTTTTTCCATATCACTTGACAGTGAATGGCTTGAATCTGATCCAAGCCTGTAGTCAGCTCTGGAACACTCTATTGTCATCCTCACTTAGCAATATATAGTCCATTAACTAAATTAATGATCTTCAGGCCTGTGGGCTTGAGCTAGAATGTAAATACATGTATAAATATGGAAAAGCAGTTCCTGAAGTGTGGCTGCCTGAGGTTTCCTAATCAGAGATAACTAGTAAAACCAGTTTCAAAGCCTCATTCTCATAGCCTAGAAAACCAGTTAAGATGGTTCCTTTAGAAAAATACCACACTGCCACTGAAAACCTCTGGGTGAGAAGAATGGAAGTTTAACCATTCACCTCTTGCCTCTCCCAGCTCAGCTGCAGGAGTTGTC
>JACBWW010000012.1:28070724-28083054 GCA_020086605.1 Lanius collurio | reverse complement strand
ATAAGATATTGGATGAAGCTATCTTGCACTCATCTACCCTACACAGAAATCATGTGAAACAGATCAGGAGTCAAGGAGAATGGTACAACGTCTGGCTGCACTTGGTTTCTTCTTTCTGCACTCAGCAGGCAGCCTTGGTACTTTTATCAGAAAATATGCACCTTCACCCATACTTCAGCCTATCCCAGCCCCATCACAACATGTGAATAAAGCAAGATTACAGTGGTCAGATTAGAAAATAGATGTCCTACAAGTAGAAATTCTCACAATTGCTTCTCTGCACTCCAAAGCCTGAAGTTCAAGGTTCACTAACTGTTTAACATTATTCTGCTGGAGTGATGCCTTCCAGGGTACAGAAGACAGCTTCATGCTAATGCATAGAGTTTCTTCTTCAGTTATTTAGGCACTAGGTTGCTCTCCACAGTCATATCGTCAGATTACTCTGATTTTTACTTTTATAAAGCATATTTAAATCTTCTTAGCAAATACTTAGATATTTGAAAGCCTGATCCAAATGCCTCCCTCTACCCGAAACTTTTGCTTTTGCATGGATACAGAAGTACCACAGATTTGTCTGGGAGCAGTTTCTTCTCACAGACAGTGTGCTTCCAGGTGTTATTCGAAAAACCCTGGCTGGTTTGCGGACTGATTCCCACTACTAGCCACAAACTTGTAAAATTAATAAAAACATTTATTTGCTTGATTAAAAAATGTGAGATACATTTGCACAGTTTCTGGTGATAAAGTTTTTGCCTTTGGAGATAATAAAAAATACAAAGTCTTCCCTAAATTTTCCTTGAGGTACAAATTATCTCCTTGCACATGCCAGACTTAGTAGTGAGATAAGAAGACTTTATACCATTTCTCACTTTGCTGACTTGCATTTTCTGGTTGTGCACTGTTCCAGCAGTTAAAGTTAGTTCTTTTGTTTTCTCTACAACACTCTCCTCCCCATTGCCCTAGCCACAAATTCCAGACTCAGTTCGGTCATACCTAAACTTTACCCATATGGGATCTTTCCCAAACCATTCCCTATGCAGCAGGGACTCTGTGCTTTCCTGCTCATCCCCAGAGGTGATAAGGCAACTTGCTTGTGGTGGCTGCTAAAAAAAAATCCACAAACAAACACACAAATCCACACTCCCCCTCAAAAAAAAAAAAAAAAAAAGTAAATCAAGAAGCCAACCAGCTGGGAGAAAAATGTGTGGCTGAAGTACTTACTGAGTGATGTGAGGTAGTGGGGAAGGTGCAGTTTGTTGTCGGGGCTCACTGGAGGATCTTTCTGGGCTGGATCTGCAGCTGATGCTCTTGCCTGTCTTATCCAAGGATAAGTGGGAACTGTCACTATGGCAACGCTGCACTCAGGCGTCTTCCTGGAGGCTAGGGAACAGCACCATCACTCCCTGCCCGACCAGCAGATTCTAATCCTGTTTCCTTCCTCTTCCACAAGTTGCAGAGGCTGAAGGAGAGGCAACAAGATGCGAGGGAGACCAGCAGTGCCTCAAGGCTGAGGCATCATTCTTGCCAGATGACCAAGAGCCACAGATGCTGATACTCTCAAAGAAGCAAGGGAGGATATGAAAGCTTTGGCACAGAGAGCCAAAAGGTGAGCTGCAGCTGCTGTGTCTAGAGCTGCAAAGAAAATCACAAAGGGGAGGGAGTAAAGCTGATGCCGTCAGGGACCCAGGGGAGAGCTGAGAATAAAATTGGAGCAAGAAGGCAGGGCACACATCCAGGAGCAGCACCATAAGCATAGAAACTGATGGGCATTGTCTTCAGCACTGAGGTTCAGTAATGACTGCATTTTTTTTGTGTATATATCTAGCCACAACTGGTTATACAAGCATGGTGTTTATCGGGCCAGGCAGAGAGTCTTCCAGTTTTTTGCCAGCAGAGACCAGTCTCTCTTATGCCTTTGGATGGAACTGTTGCATCAGCTGAGGGGAAGAAATAAAAACCTGTCTGACATTGGAAAAGCTCTGAAAGAAATACTCCACTCAGTGGTGGGACTGTGAACTGCCCCTCTCTTGGTACTCTTCAACAAAAATGCCTTTGTCTATAAAAACTCTGAGGGCTCACAGTTGCAGTTATCTTTTCTTTTCCCTCACTCAGTAACTGCAATTCAAAAGCACCAATGTGCACGGCAAACTTTCTTTCATAAACAGTATACTGGACAGAAAGCCCAAAGGGGCAAAGTGCTAATTGCCAGCCCTGCAAACTGTGCTACACTCTTGGATCTTTTATGTATCCTATGTGGTTCTACAAAATTCCAAGCATGTTAAATGCTCTAAAGGCACCATCTGAAAGAATAGTGAGCTTTCTTCATTGATGCCTGGGAAAGACAAGTACATTCATTACTTTGCAAAATGTAAGTCACCTGTGCTTATGTGTCCTAGTGGCTCACCTTTAAAAACACGCTCATAAATGCTTAAATTATTCATGAAAAAATGGAGCAGAGGCTCCTAAGAATTTTTTGTGAAGATTAATATTTCTAAATTAAAAAAACAAACAAACAAAAACCCAAAACCCCCCAAACCTCCAAACTCCTCAAACTACACAAATCCCAGCCTAGCTTTTTATGAGTTGCCCACTTCCATCATTGTCCAGACCTCTCTGTTGTAGTGAATTTTAAATTAAAAACCCTCTAATTTTCACTAAAATGAATTTTACTTAAAAAAACAATTATTTAAATTTTTTTTCTATGAAGTCAGAAAATCAGAATGAAGTGAGTGAAACAAAGTGGTCAAATCAGAAATATATTTTGCAACTCATCTGAGGATTGCCTTTTTATTTTCCTAATTGAAAAAGTCACTCATTTATAGCACAAAAGAATTCCCTGAGAACAAGAAAACAATTTCCTGTTCTAGCCACCAGATCCCAAGGTTGCTTTGTGAATATTAAAAGATATGTTCACTCAAAAGGAAAGCAACCTATCAGCTATCTCAGCAAGATTACACATCCAACCCTGGTCACCTTTTATACTTGTTAGCTGTCATGATGGCATGAAGCATTTAACTGCAGCAGCAGATTTATCCCAGTCTCTACAGGATGTCTGTCACATTATCAGTGTGATGGAGGATTTACTGTCAGATGCAGTCTTTAAAATGTTCACTGTTGTTGTCCTGCTTGTAAGAGGGTTGGAACTCCTGCCAGCTTTCTAATCTTTTCTGATCAGTTATTTCACAAACACAAGCTGAAAAATAGTCTTCTTCACATGTACACAAGTACTCCCATCCTAGGAAAAGTAGTTCTTGGAGAACTACTCATGAAATTAAAGATAAGGACATGTCTTAAAGTTTCCATACTAGTGATGCAGCTTGGACAGATAGGAAAGTAGGAGAAAAAAATTCAGGTAAATACAATACATACACATATATACACACACACATGCACATATGTACATATATGCACGCATGTATGTGTACATAACTATTATCTTACTGTGCATTTATTATTGGTCATGGGTGTGGAACAGAGCAGCTGATGCTGCCTGCAGAGGTTA
This sequence comes from Lanius collurio, assembly GCA_020086605.1. Classification (NCBI taxonomy): domain Eukaryota; kingdom Metazoa; phylum Chordata; class Aves; order Passeriformes; family Laniidae; genus Lanius; species Lanius collurio. Next base: position 28,079,552 of record JACBWW010000012.1, on the reverse strand, counting down.
GAATGAGTCTGCTGGAAAGGAGAGAACCAATAACACTAGAGATCACCAGATAAGTCATATCACGGTACCTTCCCATACAAAGCCCTGTCTCTAAAGAGGTAAAGGTGTGCATGATTATTAGTACTAGAAAGGCCTGCTGCCTTAAAGATGACATAACTATGATCTCTATATGTTCCATGTCTACTGCAGATGGCTATAAAAATCTTATAAAGTTAGTATGCTAGTAACCTTGTGTACAAGCCAAGACATATGTACCACTGTAGTTCTGTGGGGGTTTGTTATATTAAGTTTATATTAAGGTTTCTTCAGATTTTATTTCCAACCCTGGCACTACTTTCAAATTAAATAAGAGGTGCTGATAAGATGAAAGTGAAGTGTTATTTTATTTTAACAGATCTTAGGTATATGAAAACTGTTAATGATTCAGCCTCAAGTCACCTCTCTATGCAGTAGCATGTGGTCACATCCCATATAATACTCACTTCAGGTAAGAAAACTCAGGGCTCACACTCTCCTGATGTGCTTAAGCCTACCTTCAGCCTGTGCTCTTATTGTGTGTGCAAGTGTACTGTGCCATAAATGAAGTTTGTTCCAGGTTTATGCTAACTCCTTGTTGTGGTTTGACACAACTAAGCATCAAGCACACAAAAATCAGTTATTTTATAAGGAAAAAAAAATAAGAAAATATTGAGGAAAACTAGATAGTTGCTAGGCAAAACAGGTTCACACTTAAATGGTTGCAGTACAAGGAAAAAGTTCTATTACTAACAGAATTAAAAGTTAAAAGATATAACAAGAAACTAAAACACACATCCCCCCCTTCTTCCCAGCACTTTATTTTTTTTCTTAACCAGCACAAAAGATAACACAACATAGGATTCTAGTCAGTGTTACAGTTCTTGAAAAGTCTCTCTCTTATGCTTAAGGAAAAAAGGGTTTCTTCTTCTTGCTTCGCATGGTTTCTCAAACTGCCCCTCAACAACAGACCCGCCCGGAAAGAAACAATCTGCTGCGGTGTAATACATCTCTGGGATGGGCTCTGGGATGGTTCCCTCTCCAGCAACCCAGGGTCCGTGCTGCAGCATCAGAGAGAGGGGAAGGGGGCTGGGGCTTCGGCCCGGCAGGGCCCGGAGGCTCTGAGGCTGCCCTACCTCCCTCATGCAAGCTAGAACAAGAGGAACTTCCGCCTTTGCATGTGGTTTAAATGTGTGAATTGTAAGAAGCATTATTGGTCTAAAAATCTGCCTATCGATACAGATTCAACCCACTACACTCCTAAGCTGCTGCATGCATGTTCATGCCCAAGGTAAATTTATATGTGGAAAATTAGAGAATTGTACCTTGTAAAGACCAATTTATTAATTTAGTCCCTTTATAAATGTTCTCATAGCTATAAAACAGACTGCAGTTGATTAAATAATTTACTTTGCAGCCACAACATTTTGATCAACAGGTCACTGCCTGTGCTGGATTTTCAATCAAACAGATTGCCTGAATGTACAGTCAACACTTGTCTTTGATAGTGTCCCTTTAAGTTGTGGAGGTTAAAAGTGCAGAAGACCAAAACCTGCACTCAATGCACCTCACTTTTCAGACTTACTATTAGAAACATTTACAATTCCCCCTATATGAAATTGTATATTTATATAGGGACATAACTTGCATTTATCACAGACACAAACATAAATATATGTCATATTTTTGAAACAGAAGTCTTGATGAAAATCATTGCCACATCCTGAAAAACTGCATATTTGTCCTAGGTCCAAGAGGGAAATAATTTGTGCTTATTGTACTGTTGAGTAAAGCCTTTAAGGCTGGAACACTCTAAGGCTCAGAGGAGTCTGAGATTTGTACTTACCCTCATAGATGGCTCTCATGCAAATGTCTTTCCTGCTCCCCCTACAAAGGTTTAGGGGCATTACAAAGGAAACCTAAAAGTCTGGAAGACAATAGTCCCATTAAGAGTGGCAAAGGAAATTTCTCTCTCAAGAATCAGGGTCATGTCCTGATTCCTTGTGCAAAGCCAAGGAGAAAAAACTATCACACTCAGTTGACGTGAAAATTATTACAGGTTAACCTGTGATTTACATTTAGATAAAAAATTTAGCATTTTCTGATGTGGCTCATTTATAACGTCTTCTTATTTCAGGAGAAGCAACCTAGGAGAAAACATGGAAGGAGAAAGATGTGGCTTTTCATGAGGGAGAAAGATTTTCAAGTTTCGTACTTGTAAAGACACCAATGCGCAATTTTTATTACTCTTTATGTCAGAAGGCTTTGAGAGAGTTAATTTTAGGGAAAGACAGATGTAAAATCCAGCAAATGGCAGATGGTAGTGAAAAACTATATTCCAGGGAGACTCAGAACAAAGCAGTAGCAGATGACCTCTGACCCATGTAATTTGTGCTTCTCCATATGTCCATCACTCTTATGCAGCATGGAGCAAGGTGGGAGCTGGGATGAGGTTAAACCTGGTCTTTAGCTCCTGGAGAAGTCTCTCTCCCTCCCTTTCCAAGGGCATTAGATCTGTAGAATTGCTCCTTTTCCTGGAATTGCTGTTTCTCACTCAAAGTTCTTCCTCTGGTTAATTATGCACTGAACCAGAGTCTTCCTATGTATGAATACAAAGGGGTTTTCCTGCTAAACACTGTAGACTTGTCAAGATTACATAATTTCCAACTCTCCATTCAACGATCTTTTAAATAATAACAGTCCTCCTGCACTTGAAGCGTATTTTTATTAGACAGATTCTAAAACACTCCTGTGTTCACTCCCCTTTTTAACACCCTCCACAATGTCTGTTTTGTTTTATTAGACTGAGAACCTGGAAAGAAAACAACTATCCCACAGATTAGAGACAGACACTCATTTGGTAAGCTTGGGCTGTCCCTCAGCCTTTTTGTGCCTTGCAGCAGGATGGCTCCTCTCAACTTCCCCGAGTTACCAGTTTACTGCAAACATCTTGAAAAATCCTTACTCATTCTCTGTTCTTCACATTACAGCAGCAACACAAACATTTTGGTAGTTACTGTCCTGCCATGCAATGACTCTGCATTGCTGTGCTTCCAGTTTGTGGGTGACTTGGGTGTTGAGAAGGGGATATGGCTGTTTTGTTCAGCATTACTCAGTCAGTGGCAAGCTGTAAGCTTTGCATTTTTCAGCACTTGCCCTCTGTAGGAAGGGGCAAGACCTTTCCATCCTCTGAGATGTTTGGTTTTTTCCTTACAGCTTGAGAAAAAGAATTATGGTCTGAAAAATTCAGTAGATTAAAAACTGTAATGGGTTAATTGTTGCTAGCTGGAGAATACAGAGGATGAGAGTTCAAGGGAGCAATCTTTGCCTTGTTACTTCATTCTGGGTATCATCATTGACTACTGTAGTCAACTGGCTGGCCAATCAGAGCCATGATAGCCATCATGTAGCCCTGATTTCTGAGGAGTGTAGTTCCTTAGAAAGCTATGTGAAGAGCTGAGAGGGAAACAAGGGGATATTGCAATCTATGCTGGATCCAGAGAAATCTTAGCCCAGAGGACAACACTGGTGATGCAGCAGTGGTTGCAGTCTTGCAGGGGTTTTGCCATTGTCTTTATCTTACATTCCTAAATTTCAGACTGATGCTGCAGCCTATACAGCAAAATTGACGGAAGGAGGAAGTGTACTAGTGGTCCTTGATTGGTTCCTGTTGCTAAGCAGATTACTGCCTGCTATTCAGAGCAGGTCTCTATTTGAGACCATCTCTTCCATTACAGTGGTGCAAAGTAGATAATGCCAAGTATCTCTAAGGGGGAGAAGAACGCCTCCATTGGGTGGAATTTGAAACCAAGTCTAAAATGCCCCTAATTTCACTGCCTGCATATCAAGCTTGCACTTGTAATAGCAAAAGCTGTGTTAGTCTTTAGCATTTTATCTTTTTTATCTACAATTTCAATAGAACTGAGCCCACTGGAGGTTTGACAGCAAGCAGTTGAGCGCAACATAGGCACATTACATTTCATTCATTTGAGACATAAAAGCTCTGCTTCATATGAGATTTGAGTAAATACTTGCACAGATTCCTTATCTGCAGAAGCTTGCTCCTAGGAAGTTGTAAAGCTCATTAAAATAGCAGACAGAAAATTGTGCTCCTATAATTTCCATTTCAATTATTATAGAATGCTCAATACACTAAATCTACTGCAGTTTAAGACAAAACTTCTACTGGTTTAATAGGGCCAAGATGTCACAAAGTTAATTCCCTAACACAGCATAAAAACAGGAAACTGTCCCAGAATAGTGACTTGAATGGAGTCTGGACCTCAGAAAATAAAGTTCTCAGTTGGTTCAGAAAGGCAAACTTTGTGCCTTACCACAAAGATGTTTTTCATGACATAGTCATTAAAATCAGAAACATTGCCACAATACACAGAAAATGTGCTTGATTAACCAGCTAATCTGATACTTCTCCTGTTGTGTGCATAGAATTTGGATATCACCAGGATAAACCAGGCAACTTTTCTTTCTCCAAAGGCAGTCACATATATTTGCAACTTCAGCAGTACTATTCTGATCCACAAGGCATTGAGGAAATATCTTTTCTGAAGAAGTATCATAGTGAAAAGTCACTATTTGGGTTATGTGGAGAGAACAGAGCCAGTGTAATGTCATAGAGAGGAACATTCATGAAGCTGATATTCAGCTGTTCATATCTATTTCAGTTTCATTGATAAAGACTGTTACGATTCAAGTAGTGCCCAATCATAAAGTGCCTCTTTGGCTGTCATTTAATTAAATGCTTGTTCTTTGGTTAGGTTATTTGAATACCTAATCTATGATGAAAAAGCAGAACAATAACTGCTGATATCAGGAAATTTTGAAGAGGCATATTAGATCTGCCTCTCTTTTTTAATGGTCCAGTGAGACCACAATGGCCTTATTTTTCTTTGCCAAGGCCAGGAAATTATTAATATGAAACAAGAAAGAAAAGGCAGACAGATAATTCAACAAGTTGGTTTTGAAAGCAAGTTTGTTACCAAAGATTTGTTAAAATAAAAAACTCCTTAACACTAATGTAGTATTAAGAAGCAGGCATTCTTTATTCAGCCAGATGCACAGGGGGATAGCTCCTCCCAAAAGCCATGCATGCTGGATACTGGGAAGTTTCTGTTTATAGACTGTACTCTACATACATATTCATTGATTATCCTGTAGTAAACATGCATATGATAATCATTTCCCCAAAATAATTAACTTATTTCCCTTCCCCTTTACGCGTGCATTCTTCTGTCCTTGGGGTCTCTCTGGTGGTCCCTGGTGGTCAGGGAACTCAGTGTTCTGGTCAACTCATCTCACTACGATGGCAGGGCACTAGGGCTGGTGAACTTCCAGTTCTCTTTGTTACACCATGGGCATTGTGCAGTTCCATAGGCCAATGGTTTTGGAGAACAAGCATTGGGTTAGCTCACCAGGTGCAGGCCATTTATCATCTGGTAACAAGTTGAACTGAACTCTCTTTTCCTTACATAAAATCTTACTCATCAAAGGTATGATGCCTGTTAAAACCAAACACGAATTTTCAGCCACGAGCAAACCTCAGTGAGGATCTTGTAGAAGAGTAATAACAGGGTGCCCACTTTCTACAGCCACTGTCACAAGTGCTCTCATATACGTGAAAGGAGGGCCAAAGACATTGTGAAAGCAGCAGTGTGGGTCCCTGCTGAAGATGCTCTGGTGAAAGTAAATCCAGCCTTTCAGTTAAAAATATGGATGCAGTTAAAAACCCCAAATAAATGCTGCAGGTGCATTTCTGTAAAGCCAGGAGGGAGGAGAAGAGCTTATTCTCCTCCTTGTTCCATCTGCTGCCCTCCTCTGGAATAGTACTTTTATGGCTTCTTCATTAGAGCAGCACAAGAAGAGGAGATGATGGTGTTAGAAAGATGCAGTGGGGAAGGGCGGACATACGCTAGTGTGTGTTCCACTTAAATTATTTATGTAAAGTGAAACAGCTTCATCCATTTAGGCAGCTCGCATTCATCCTGAGACACTACACAATCCTGTCTAAAATATATACAGACTTGGTTCGGGATTTGCTGGAGATGGTATGCATAGAATGGAGATGGCAGTTCATTTCCTGGGGCCCCTAGGAGCAAAAAAAAGAATGCCACTCTCCATTTCACACAGTTTTGGTTTTTTTTAATTTATTTTTATTTTTATTATTTCTAATGATCTACAACCTACCTCAGAGCCAGGCTTTGTGAACACAAATGCTAAGCAGGCAGGGATGACCACTATTTTCTGAGCAGCAATATTTACTCCCCCTCTTCAGCCAGCACAGGCATTGCTCCATTTGGTACAGGCAATCCCTTTCCTTAATCAGCATAGGGACATATGGGAAATCAACCCCATGAGGTAAGTTGTCTGCTGTGAATTTGACTCTGCATCTGACCTGAGTAATTTATTGCCTCTTGTGGGATAGCATATGGGTAGTTGCTTTAACCTGCACACAGGATTGCACAAAACAGACTGCAAAGTAGCTTCTTGCTCTAACTTAGCTGGGCTGACTTCTGCCAGCAATAGTAGAAAAAACCAACAAAATTATTTTAGTTGTAAAAGCTAAGATATTACCTGTACTTCTGCAGGGAGCATATGTATTGATTAAAATAAATGTTATTGAGGACACTCTAAGACCAGAAATAAATACTCAGAATTTGTAAAAATTTGCAAATCAATTTCTCTCCTTTCTAAATATTTTTTATTCATTACACATAAAATTTACAGTAGTCTCACATGGTGAATCAGCACTGGAAAGATACTAGCCATCCCTTATTTTACATAAAAGGACTTCATTTTAGCCAGAAAGGGAATGGAGGATTATTTTTGCTAAGTAGTTCTGAAAATCATTTACTTAGACAATCACTGACTCTTTGGGGACTTAAAGAGCAGTGTGAAAGCAATGCTACATCATTCTTCTTGGATCTTTACAGGATTCAGAAAAGGGCAGATGAGAAAATTCATCTGGCTGCATCTATGTCATGGCTAGCCTGGTTATGGGCACCTCTTCTTTATACCTTAGCAAGGTATAAATAACAAAGTCATGATTGAGAACATCAGGACTTCTTCCATCTCATAAAATTAGGAAGAGGGAATAATTTTGTTAGTTGTTTAATTGCAGCTGCTTAATTAGTGTTTACAGTATCTGTCCTTGAAAATAGCCATGTGTATTTCATTCCCTATTTGCTCATTTAATTTAATTAAACCAATTGTTGCACATCTGTTTCCACTTACTTAAAACAAGAACTATATGCAGCATATCAAATATGAAGTAACATTGAAAGTAATTAATATTTATCCTTGAAATGCTTCTTTTGGAATGGTATTATTAAGAACCCAAGCTATAAAAGTAATCAGATATCAAATTTATACCTTAAAACCCCAATAGATACATAACCTTCTTTTGAACAGTACAGGCAGATTTGAACAGGCAGCTGCACAGACGCAAGTAAGACTTCTAGAAAACTTCATAGGAGATTTCAGGAAAAACCTTTTCCTGAAAGCTGATGCTCTGTTAATGAATGCTGGGAAGAAAAAGCTTCAGAGGATTGCTAACAGGTATTTCTTAAGCCATAAAAAGGAGAAAGAGGTTCATCTTTGATGGACCTTATGCCCAAGAACAAATAAACTCGTATGTCACTTATATTCCTAAAGAGATATAGAGAGATACAACTAAGTAAGTTCCTAGACTTCCTACTTACTGGGAAAATTTTGAACAAGGCTCAAAACCACAATGTAATTTAAAAAATACCAGATATACATTCCCCATTAACCCCTCTGCCACCCTTTTTCTTTTTCCAATTATAGATCTTTGTGGGGGTCTTTAATTACCCTGACATCTGCTGGAGAAGAACACAGAGAAGCACAAACAGTCTAGAATGTTTCTGGGAAGCACTGATGACAACTTCCTGACAGAAGTACTGAAGACCCCAGAAGGAATGGTGTTCTGCTTGCCCTTATACTAACAAACAGGAAAGGCCTTGCTGGAAGTTGTAGGCATGTGGGGGTCATGCTCTCCTTCCAGGCAACAAGCATAGGACAGGAGGTCATAGTCTTAAGCTGTGCAAGGAGAGGTTTAGGTTGAAGATTAGGAAGAATTTTTTTCACAGAAAGGGTGATGAAATATTGGAATGAGTTGCCCAGGGAGGTGGTGGAGATGTTTAAGGAAAGACGTGATCTAGTTGACATGGTGTTTGGTCATAGGTTTGACTTGACAATCTCAGAGGTCTTTTCCAACCTAATTGATTCTATCAGATGTGAAGGCTGGGGGCAGCCTTGGCTATACTGACCACGAGACTGTGGAGTTCGGTACAAGCAAGGAAGAAACAGGGCAGCAAGCAAGATTATGAACACGGACTTCAAGAGAGCTAAAGAATCCTACAGGAACAGGCTCTGCATGGAAGAGAGATCTAAGAGAGTTGGTTGATATTCAAGGATCACATCCTCCAGGTTCAAGAATGATGCATCCTGATGCATCAGCAAAGGGAGCAATTGGGCTGTGTGGATGAATAAAGAGGAAATGCACAGTAGGTGGAAGCAGGCACAGGCTACATAGAATGAATATAAAGAGGTTGTCAGAGTAACTAGAAATGAGACAAGAAACGCCAAGACCCAGCTGCAACTAAACATGGCCTAGGATGTCATGGACAACAAGAAGGGCTTCTTCAAATACATCAATAACAAAAGGAAAACTAAGGAAAATGTTGACCCATTATTAAATGGAAGGAGGACCCCAGTAAAAAAAGGATGCAGAGAAGGCAGAATAACTGGATGCCTTCATCGCATAAGTCTTCACTAAC